>VZTG01008433.1:295803-392707 GCA_013397845.1 Melanocharis versteri
TTCTGCGATTCTGTGGTTCTGTGATTCTGTGATCTGTGATTCTGTGATTCTGTGGTTCTGTGATCCTGTGATTCTGTGATTCTGTGATCAAGCCCCTGCCTGCCCAAACAGGGTGGCTGCACCTGGATGGCCTTTGGGGAGTGATCACTGGAAAACTCCAGCTCCTGGGCTCGAGAATTATTTGGGACAATGCAAACCGTTCTAGGCCAGAAGCATTCCCTGGATTATTTTAACAGTATACAGGACCATATTTTATTGCCTGGTGTCATTGAGTGGGATGAATGTAGCCACAAGGACTGTGTGGAAAAAATTCCACTGCCGAGGCACCACATAAACGTAACAGCCACTGCTAATGAACAATTAGGCTTGTGGTTTTGATGGCTGATGACAGTAGACATTGTAATGTGCTTTGAAATCTAATGATAATAAGCTTTGCAGGGCTGTGTGATGTTAATTGAGGAAGTAAAAATATATTAGAGATCGGCATTGCCGTGCCTTCGTGGCAAACAAACAACACGAGTTTTTCTGTAGATGGGTTCTTTGTTAACTGCTTTTGCTCAGATCCCTCAGGATACTTTGTCATTCAGATTACAAACATTGTTGCAAATGTGCCTTTTTTCTAATGAATGGAATAGCTCGGAAATGAAAGCTTTGAACTGACAGTTGAATCTTCACATCACTGAGAACCTCATTATTAGTTTGTAGTAGCTTGTGTGAAATTGCATCTTGATTGCACGAGTCACAAAAGCACATTTCAAACCCTGTAAATATGAAGCTAATTCTAAATATCAACCTTGGATTTTAGAAGAACCACGGGACAAATAACGTTTCAGAAGAAAGTTTGTTCAGCTATTGAGACTTCACACATGGTGATGCTAAAATTAAAATGGAAATAATTCAGCTGGAATAAACGGAAGGATTTATCAATGCTCGTTGAGCTATTCTTGCCCAGCATCTGTATAATTATAGAATGTGTATATAAAGAAAGGGGAGAAAAGGCACTGACTCCATACTTCTGCTCCCTCCTGGAGCCCTAATTAGAACAGATTTGCTCTTACATCAGAGCTGTGTCTGTCCACCAAAGTCATCGGCATGGCAATTACAGGAAAAGATCTCTGAACAGCACAGATTAAGGAAAGTTGTTCCTGTGAGCAAACATGGAGAGTTTCTGACTCAGACTGGAGCATTAACGCATAATTAACTGATACGTAACACATAATCCCTGACCAGTCAGATCTCAACACCTTTGATGGACCACAGATAACTGGGCTGATGGCTCAGTATGCAAATGATCATTGTCCTTGGGGCTGCTAACAGTTCCTTTTTGGAGCCAGGGCGTGCTTTGATGTGTGTTTTCCACTCGAACCTGCATGTCACACTTTGTTCTGGATCCCTTTCCCTTTGTTCCGGAGCTGCCTTTGGAGCCAGCTTTGAATATCAACGAGCCAGCTGCTCATCTCTGCTTGTTCTCCTTAGCCATTATTTGTCATTTGTGGAAGTTCATGGATTTCTAAAGGGAGTGACTGTTGAGAAGTTAAAAACAAAGGGGTGTTATTTTTGTAGCGTCTTCAAAGATATGTTCCAGCCATTCAGGGTTGGAAATCAAGCAGTTCCTCTTGCTGGGCCGTGTTTGATACAGGGGAGCAAACACAGCTCAGCATCTCCTGATGTCTTGGGATTTTAGCTTGTATATTTTTCATACATTTGTAATCCTGCAGTTCTTTAGTGGATAACTCTAAACTCCACACACAGTGTCAGCTGCTGCTTTCCCATTTTGGGCAGACACAACAATTCCTCTCCAGGCCTGGCAATCAAGGACACCTCACTGCCTCAGGCCTGAGAGATGGAAACAAAAGTGGTTTGGGGGAGCAAAGTTGGCGTAAATGACTTCATTACCTGAAGCTGTAATTGGAAGATTAACCCCCAATATGCAAATGGACCAAACTTATAAAAGTGTGCAAACCCGTGACCCGTGGTCCATTTTGGGTGCAGCCCCTGGGGGCTTTGTCTGCCTGAAATGTCCCTGAAGGCCCTTCAATAAATAGAACTGCTTTTTATTCCCTTAATTCCATCTGGCCTCTGTTTTTAGGTGGCCCCACAAGGCATCATCCTGCTTTCATGGATCCCCTCCACTTCTGCGTGGTCTGCACACAGAATTCCACAGAAATAAGAGACAGGATTGATTTGTCTGAGTAAAATGAACTGCTACAAATGAACACTAACTAAAAAGTTAATTTGCTTTAAAAGATAAACAGAGCTACTTCCAAATCCTTTTGGTTTTTCATGCTGAGTGAGCCAGGTATTGCAGTTCACATAAAAAAGCTTTTTGGGTTTTAATCTTGCATTGAGGGAAAGACTGAGATCAAATAAAAAGCTCTCATGGGCAAAAGACAAAACCAGAAAAGATACTTGTCAGGACTTGTACATATGTAAAGCCCTGCTCCTTTTGAAATCTCTGATAGACGTTGAAGCCCATAATATCCATCTTGTGGTCGTTTAAAGAGACTCCATTTAAGTGATAAGGAGCTTTCCGATGATCCTTCAGAAAATTAAAAATAACAGAGCCAATATATAAAATTTTATTAGTACTTTTCAATTACCTTTCAGTTTCCTTTCATTAATCATGCATCTCCATGAACAAGATGATAAATTATAAGTGAATACTCAAATATCATAATTTTAAAAGTGATTTTTAATAAGAACTCATGACTGACATGAAATACCCTGCAGGAAAATATAAAGAGCAATTTTGATAATTCCTCAGGTTTGTTTTCTCAAAAGTCTCATTGCTTTGCATCAATGACACAAGAGTTTGTATTTTATGTCTGATTATGTTCTTGCCTTTTTGCAAGGGAATATTTACTGCATTTTCTGGAGGAATTACAGCTGATACATGGATAATGCTTGTCATTTCTGCATAACTATTTACTTATAGATAGGCTCAGTGAGTGGATCAATATTTGAAATAGAAGATACCAGCTCCATATGTTCCCCTCCTACTTAAAGCATTCAGCAGTGAATTAATTACTCCTGTTAATTGCTGGGTTTGGTAGATAATGAGGGATTTGGCCAATAGACTTTCCCTACCAATTCTGGACTTTTGGCAATAGCAGGAGTTAAAGTAATATAAAGGAAAATATAAAGTAATAATGTAATATAATGTATTATAAAAGAGACTTCATACCACAAATCACAGAATTTTGTTCTCATCCGCTCTGATCTTTGTTTCCTTCTCATCTGTCCTCTGATATACACACTTTCAGACAGTTTTAATGTCTGAGAATCTTCCAGATTTTACTAATTCTGGTACTATGGTATGAGAGACAAAGCTTGAGTAGAAAAACTGAGAAATAAGGAGTTCAAGGAAGGGGAAAAGTGCAGCTTGAGAGATCTTTGAAGAAGGGAATCTCTTCCACTCCATCTTTTGGGTTTATTCAACCATTGATTAAAATGTAATTTCTCTCCTAAAGCCTAAAAAGTATTTTATGAATTACTAAGATGTTAATCTGGCACTGAGGGATTTTTAAATGTGATTAAGTACCTCAGATTTGATCACATTTATTAGTTTTCAAAGTGCCATTTTATGTTAAAAAATAAACTGGACCAAAACACCGCCTAGCCAAGTCAGTCAAATACATCATGAGCACCTAATGTAAAGAAACACACCCATTTTTTAATCTACATTAAAAATCAAATATGTCAGATTCTAGAAAATAACTTTGTAGTTAGTAAATAAAAAAAAAATTAACCAGATGATACACAGGTAAATTTAATTTTAAATTTCAGAGAAGGAATAAGAAATTCTTGCTCATCGATATCATACTCAGAAATACATCAGGCTTTATTCTTTTCACAATTTCTATATGTTTTGATCAAAATGTTTCTGATATTTGAAAGTAGTAGTTTCATTAAGGAGAGAGGAATTGACAAGTTAAAAGTAAACAGGATTCCATGTCAATTATCTAAAGAAAAAAAAAAATAAACAAAACAAACAACTGGTGAAATTTTTTTCAGATATGCTACACTTAACAAAATTTTGTCATTTTCATAACAGTAAATAAAATAAATATTTTATTTGGCAAGTTCAATATATTTAATTAGAACATTAATTTTCATTCTTCTTTATAGAAAGGACCATAACTCCCTTAAAGCACAGAAGGAACAGGAAAGGCTTTAAGAAGATTCCAGGTTGGAGAGGACACAATTTGCTGTTGTCTGCAAGGGCAGTTTTTTCCCAAGTGCTTTGAAAGATATTCATTATGTGCTCACCACTTAGAAAAGAAGAGGAAAACCAGCCTGGAAGATTTTATTGTAGTCAGAAAAAATAGAGGGTTCAAATCCTAAAGGCTCTTCCTGATAGCTGATAAAATGTTCTTCACATGTCACCCGGGTACAACAAAAGCTTTTCTGGGAGCTGTTCTGTGTTTGGTCAAATCCATTTGCTTCTGTTTTCCTGTTAGAATTGACACTGCCCCTTGTTTATCATCTCTTTACATTTCCTAAGTGATTTGTCCTTTGCAAATGCTTACTTAACGACAAAAAAAAATCCAAGTTCTGCAGTCAAGGATAATCAGTAAGACAGAAAAGAAAAAAGAATCAATTGAAAGTTGATTTGATGCCTCAGTTTTTCAAAATACAATCACGTGGTCATGGGCACTTGAAGGGTCCAGAATGGGGATGGTAAAATTGCTACATTACAGAATTAAATGACAAACATACTCAAAAGGAGATTTCAACCCCAAATCTTCCTAGATATGGGTGTTTTAGTCGGAAAATTATTTAGGAGAAATAGGCTTACCTGGGTAATGCATCATTGGAAATGATAATAAACTGGACCAGCAGTTGTGAAAGAAACATGTAGTGGCACAAACCACACCTGATTAGAAAAATATTTGATGAAATCAGTTTTGTTGGTTTTGCCAAAATCACACTTCAATGAAATGCTGGAAAAAGGTATCTTGAGTGGTGAAAGGAAATCTGTATTAAGAGAGAAGAATGGGTGTGTTGAGAAGAACTGGGAGACTACAATGAGCTTTTTTAAAATATGATTTAACTAATTGAAAACCGTTCAAATAATGTAAAATTAAGTTAAATTCCCTAGACCTGTGCTCAACATCCCTCTGCAGTTCAACATTTTTAAAACCCAAGTCACTTCAGGAGTACCTAAATGTAAACCTCTGGACAATGATGTCTGGCCCTTTTGTTTCTTATTCAGCAGAAAAATGAGAGAAATTAAGGATATTGTAACGATATTGTATGTAGTGTTCATAAAGCATTCTGAGAACTCTTATTCAGTGGAAATTACAGAATAACAAAGTATTATTCTTTTATTTAATGATTATTTTATTAATTTTATTCTTGCTGTATTTTTCCAAAGTTTATATACAAAGACACCACCTTCCATGGCTGCAATAGAGGGACATCAGTGGATTAACACATTTCTCTGATGATTTTTAGGGTTTTTTTAAAATGATTTTATATCTTATTTATTTCATTATTTCTTATTCTTATGTAAAATGAATGTAAGAAGAAACGAATGTGTAAGGTGGCACGTGCCTGAAACTGCAGTGAACCTGAAGCAATGGCTTGCAGTGGTTCTTTTTCCATTTGGTGGGAATTATTTCTCACATTTATCAGTGTTTTATTATTTAGCACTTAGAGATCTTGAGGCTTTCTTAGGCAGAGCACATCTCACAAAGAGACTCTTTGTACCTTTTCCTTTTCCACGCATTCTGAACTCGAGGTACAAGCAATTCCATGGTTTTTTGAGTCCGTGGAACACCCAGACCCTTTCCAGTGGGAGTCTGGGGATGCACTGTTATTTCAGGCTGTTTGCTGGGACATCTCCAGGCTGGTTTTGACACAGCTCAGTCAAACTCTGCCTGGTGACACCAAGAAGCTGCAGGGAAATGATAACTGTGAGGTTGCAGAGTCCTCTTGCTGCAAAGTGCCAGATGTCTCCCAACTGAAAACAGGGTCTTGCTGAGCTTCATCAGTGAGGATTTTTACAATATTCCTTAAAGAGAATGTGGAGGGAATTAGAAACAATACCGTGGATACAGGTATGCAGATGTCAACAGTCATGGAAAAGAAGTATTTGGAGTGGGCAAAAAGGCATGTGGCTCAATTTTTAAATTATTTTTTCATTTTGTGGAAGATGCATCAGTTTCAAATAATTGTCAAACTGTACTTGTTGGGAAAGCAGAGAGAGGAGCAGGGGAGGCAGTGTCCAGGAGCACTTAAAGCCAGTGTATATCTTCATTAAGCACACTCCATAAATCTCGGGTGCCAGGCACCACAATGCCTGGTGCAGGCTGCATTAATCTCGGTGACAGATAACACAGTGCCCTCAGCAGGAATCTAAATGCCACTTGCATTTCTCCTGCTTGACTTCTGGGCAGAGCCGTGCAAAGGACCAGGGCTCTGTCTGGGGAAGGACTGAGTTACCAGCATTTGTCTTCACGCCAGGGAGGACAAACTCACTAATTCAAATATTCTCTGACTGAAAGCCCGGAGTTTCAGGTGAGTAAGCGAAAATCTTTGATTAAAAGATGGCAGCAGTAGTAATTTAGATAACGCTTTTATCTTCTCTTCGATTGTGCTAGATAATCTAATAAATTCACCTAAACAAGATTATAATAAAATAAAGTAGGAATTTTTCATTCCACAACAGTCAAAGGAGTTTCTTGACCTTTTCTAGTAATTTTCCCTTTAGTTTATCCCCTAACCAATATTGATAACCACATCATTAAATGTTTCAACCTCAGCAGTTATCAAGTGCTTCTAGAAAAGTGATTTGAATGAAGACTCCCACTTTGTCAAGGCCAGAAGGTTCTGAGCTCTGTAAGTTCTGAGGGCTTTTTTAAGGAAAATGGGAATCCCCAAATGAATCCTTATTGGACAGTAGGAATTACAGCTAACCTCCCTCCCTAAACAAGATCACTCTTTGCTTCTTACCCCATCAATTTTACTCTGGGTGCTTGGACACTCAGTAAATAAATGGCAGCCCGATGCTACTTGTTTCTTCATTAAAAGAATATAAGGCAAAAAAATTGAAATATTATGGGATAAATTCCATTACACAATGCCCCCTACCCAGCTAAACACTGCTTGGTGTCAAAAAAACATAACTTCTTTTCAGGGGCTGGCCAATTTTGTACAAGTTTGAGAGTAGGTCAAGCAATATATGAATTTTGATGTACGAAATTAGTTATAATTCATGACTGGTAAAGCTTTAAAATACCCCTAAGTGTGGACAGCTCAGAAAGAATGGTTGTATATCTTAGTGCTTTATAATAATAATTTAAGGGGAAAAAAAAAATACAACGAAAACATATTGCTCTTAAGAGGTTTTGGGCCTGTCTGGGGGAAAAAAAGGGCTTTAGAAAAGGCACATGGCTGGACAATCCCTGTGCTGATATTAAAAATGTTTGTACCGACTACCCAGTGCCTTTATTTAATCACTTTGAGCAGTTAGGAAAGATAAAAGTAGTGACAAGAAGCATTTTAATTACTCTCTAAGAAGCCTTATAAAATAAGTCTTCCCACTGTTCTCGAGCCAAAGAGGAAGCCCTTTAATACAAAGTGCACAAAACAGTTTGAAGTTCTATTTTTTTCAACTGCACTGTTCCATTCATTTCCATAAAAGGCTAAACAAATGTAATTAAAAATCTTGCAGCAGTTTAAGTAAACAGACATTCTCCTTGGCTTCAATTTGATTCAGTTTTCTGCTGAGGTAAGATGTCCTTTCCTTGAGATAAGATCCACAGTGGAAATGCAGAATGCAAAATTCTGAAGGTCGGCTTTGAATCGCATGAACTTTAGCTGAAAAAGGCGGCCCCAGTTCTACCACACTGATTAGTATTAATTCTGCTTTTTAAAATGCGTGAGTCCCATGCGTTAGAAGCAGAAGATCAAACAGGGAATGCTGTTGTTTTCCATGGCTGTGTCCTTCAATTTTTATGGTGTCTGGACCAATAGGTCACTCTGCTTGGAACTGAGGATGAGAGGGAAGCACAAAGTGTCACCTCAAGAACTGTTTACTAGATTATCTCTTTTTATTTTTGTTCCACAGCATGGTATGTTCTTCTCGCCTGAAAATGCGTGTGCATTTATTTATAGGGTTGTACATGTATGTGGGTTTATATAGAGACACATTTATATAGGTGTATATAAATGTGAGCAGATATATATAAAAAAAAATATATAATATTTAGAGGGCATTGCAGTGCATAGTGCTTAAGCCAGTGGGTGGGAATTTTCTGCCTGTTTTTCCTGTCCTTGGAATATTCCTGGCCCCGCTGTGTTCTCACTGTGTAGCAGGGGGTAAAATGCTGTCGTGAGGGAATGTGCTTTTTCTTTTTTGTATGTCTACAGTTCTTATTGCAACTCACTCCACATGAAAGCACTTAACTCGTGCAAGAGCTGCATTGTAAAGTTAGGCTTATAAAAGAGGAATTCTGCCTGGTTGGGGATTGATGGCTTGTTTGAAGAGCAGAAGGATGGTGAGTGCTGTGTTGACTCTGATTCAGATCCTCAGAAACACCCTGGACTACGACCAGAGCTGCTCTGAACTCTGAACCATTGCAGCATTTCCACAAATATTTAGGAACTGCCATTTCTTTTTTATGTCTCTTAGATATTCCATACCTCTATTTCCTCAGAATCTTTTCAGCATTCAATGCCAGACCACAGTTCTGAATTTTTTACAGAAATTAGCCCTTTGCAATGTCATTAGGGATGCAATGAAGGTTTCCCCATAAAATACGAATTTCAATTTTCTTCCCTCCTGTAATTGTCTGTAACTCCTGGTATGAGCCTGTTTGGTAACATGCTGAGGGCTGATGAATCTTGTTTTGCATTAGGTCCTGTCTGGGGATAACTAAGTTCTAAACAATGAAGGAGTTATAAATTAGATATCATAAAGTGGTCAGGACTTGGAAAAGTCTGATTGTGACAAGATGGACATATTTGAATACACACACAGAGTGCTCATATATGAGTGCATATATTTTTATATATATATGTATACACAGGCAGAGTAGTCCAAGAATCATGGAGAATATCAGCAACGAGAAATCCTGCATTTTTTTCCTGGTAGTTTGGTGGTTTACAAACAGATGTTCTCCACTGAAGGAAGCACACGGGGCTGTCAAGTGATTCTTCCTGACTACCAACATTGCCCATGTCTTGCTCAGATTCACCAGCAAGACCCTGGACTGGCTGGTGGTGCCTCACATGGTGTGAAAGATAAATAGAACCGACTGTTCCCTCCATATGCTGGCATTTGACTTCAAGAAATCCCTCAAGTACAAACAGAATTTCTGTAGGACAGAGGAGCAGCGTAAATCTGAAAGAGTAGATTTATAAAATAGAATACCCTGTCCCCTGAAATATCTCCTATGAACAAATGGCTGATTTTTTCAGACAGGTGTTCAGATGCCTTTTGCCAGGGCCTGAAAGCAGATGTGAGTTGTATGACCTCTGGCTGGAGCTGATTCATTAATATCTTTATCTGCCCATATCCAGGACTGATCTGGGGCTGGAAGGGATGTAGGAGGTAGGCAGAGGAATCCATTGTTCCACGGGATTCTTGCCTTTGTCACTGGAAGGAGATTTAATTCTGTTTCATAACTGGCAAGTCCAAATGCATCAGAAAAGAGTTTCTTATAACCTATGTTCTTTTTTATTAACTGCACATGATTGATCTACTTCCCATAATATTTTCTGTGCCATAGTGTTTTATATATTACTGATATTGCATCAAATGCAACATATTTGACTGCCCAGTTGCTGCAGGAGAACTGGAGTTTACTAAGAGCTATTAAAGTGAGACAAGAAAAAACTTATATTGATATTTCAGTGTGCAATTTAATTGTAATGGATCATTTGCTAAATCAAAGAATGGTGAGTAAATTGATTATGTCTCCAAAAGTTCATTTTTAAGGAAAATGCCCCTTGAATAGGAAAATTATAAAGTTTGAGCACAAAAACACTTTTGGCATCAGTAAACCACATCTGGAATATTCACTAGGAAAAGGAATTTGAAACCTTCTTGTTATAATTTGTGAATGTACTACTTTGTTTCATTAGTGGTTCAAAAGCTAAGCTGTGGAGTATCAGGGAAATATTTGTTTATTTTTTTGAAAAATTTATTTTTTTCTAAACAGACTTCTTAATCTGTCATGGTGATTTCTCTTCTATGGACTTATTCAGTTACTTTTTATTATAATGTAGCTTTGGAAATGTTTGTGTCAACTGTAGAACTGAAACATTTTGCCTCAGACATTCTCAACTTTCATAAATGTTAATTTTCTTCTCTGATCTTTTAGTGTGTGAAATAAAGCAAATGGTTTTCTCCACCTTTATTCTTTTTATTTTCTTCTAGAGGGGAGGGATCATAGATTATTAATGAAGCTAAAGAGAAGCAGACCCTTAAAACCTATGTTTTCTATTTGATCTTCTAACATATACCACAACACTTTTCAGTCACCCGCTGATTGTAATTCTTCTGAAAGTTTCAGTGTAACCCAAAAATCAATATTAACAGATGTTGTTTGCTTAAGTCTGAAAATGTTCCAGAAAAATGTTCGTCAAATGCCTCCCATCTATGGTTTCATAAAGTTTCAGATTCTCACAATCAATATCGGCAGATGTTTGCTACTTTTATTTTATTTTTTCCCAAGGCGTTGCAGAAGTGCTTCTTCCAGCATGATTTGGAAGGAAAATCGAAAGCACGGGGTCTATGACAGCTTTCAGTGCTCTCAAAGAGTCAGAGCTTGTCTTGTCAGCTCCTGGAGAAACAGCGTTGTCTTCACCTATTGTCATTAGAGACCAACAGTTAAACAGGAAAACTTGGTTTTAATTAGTGCACAATGAATGATTGGGAAAATCAATACATAGTGTGTTATCCACACATGTTAAATTCTGTATTAGGGCATTTCTTTACCTAGGGAGAGCGTTAATGCAGAAAGGAAATATTGCAGAGATGGGGAAGGAACTCCCTTCCGTGGGTTTTGGACGTTGTGTGGGTTGGAGTTTGTTTCACTGCTGTGAAATCTATAATTCCTGCATATTGCAAGGCCTCTGCTTGCAAGGGGGTATTAAGAGATTCCTGACTGCATGAACAAAATATTATAAAAGGGAAACAAACCCCAGAGCATCCTATTGGGCAGTTTGGAGAAAGAGCCGGCTGGTTCATCCCTCTGCCAGAATGTAAAACACGTAGTGGGTGAAAATTTGAAGCTGGGCTATGGAGAGAAGAAAGTGTGATCTGGTGAGGTTTGGGATTTGCTTAGTGGGGTGGTTTTTTGGTCAAAATAAAGTAGATCTATCTCAAATCATTATCTAAATGAGTAGGTACCTCTCTGCGGATATGTATGATAATTTCTGATTGCAATGAGCCAACTTCCTAGAAACAACATCTACTGCAAGTCTGGCAAAGTGATCAGCACTAATTCTAAAATATATTTGATGTTGTCTATCATATTATTTAAATATGCCTCATTCTCAACATTATGTTAAAATGAAAATTGCTCTTTTTTTAATAATTAGGAAGACAATAATACGCAGATAAAATGCAGCTAGATAAGCCTGGAGACAGATCTGCTTTAATATGATTATGCATCTCATGCCAAGAAGTTTCCTAAAGTACTGAAATGATGCCATTTGTTGCACTTGGTGGGGCTACACAACTTCTCCAAGCTGATTGCAGGTTCTAGTATATCATGGCTAGAAAAACGTGGAACTTTTCCATTTTTTTCTTTGTGAATTGAAGCCATTGGTAGGTTTATGCCATACAGCTGGGATTGTTCTAGGTGGGCTCTGAGCTGAGAGAAAACTCTGCAAGTGTGTTAGCACAGCAGCAAGGCTGCACAAGTAAAGCTGCCTCCCAGCAGGGTTTATTCCTGTGGGCACCACATCGTGCCACTGCACTCAGAGGCTTCTTTTCAGCCTTAAATCTTAGCTCTCATATTTTTCAGATTCTGTACTGTATTAGTGTATAACTCTGAACTTCATGTAGAGTGATAGCGAGTGCTCTTCACAGTTTAGCCAGACAAAACAATCCTTTTGCAGCCTGGAAAACCCAAGTTCACCATTGCAGCTTCAGGCCTAAGAAAGTGAAAACAACAGTGAATTGAAAAGAACAAACTGGGAGGATGGGACTCTGTCATCTGAAGCTGTAATTGGACAATTCAACCCAGTATGTAAATGGACCAAACTTATAAAAATGTGAAAACTCGTGATCTGTGATCTGTGATCCATCTCGGGTGTAGCCTCGGCCAGGCCCTTGTGGGGCCTCAGCAGGCCCACTGCCAAAGGTGGATCCTCTGAAGGCCTTCTAATAAATACCATTTATTTCTTTACTCTGTCCAGCCTCTGTTCCAGGCAGCCTCTCAAGGCATCACGCCTGCAACCCCCTGCATTAACATTGCCAGGAGCCTTTGCCCCGAGTTGGATTTATTGGAACAAAATCGTGCCAGTTACGAGGCCTGTTTGTCACATTCAGATTTAGCATGCGTCAAGAGGGAGCCAAAGTTCAGAAATTAAGTGGGGTTGTGTTGGTGTTTTTTTTTTTTTGTGGATGGGTGTAATAACAAACTGTACAGTTTTACAGCAGGAACGTTTTCTTTGGACCTATATATTTATAAATTTATATATTTATATATGTATCTGTGGCAGCTCCAGGATGATTGCAGGCTCTAGTATATGATGCACTTCATTTTCATTGCTTCTTGTAGGATAGAATGAAAGGAAAAAAATAAAAACCCCTGTAAATATTTCCACACTATACCTCAACTTGAGTAGTAGACTGTTGATTCTAAAGTTTCAGTATTTCCAGGACACTAAACAGATTTTTTTTTTCCCTCATAGATATATCATTTCCACCTTGAACAGTGACATTTTTAGGATGTACAAACTCATAAGTACAGTAGGATAAGAAGGAAGAACAGTAGGATAAGGTGTAGAGAAGGATAAGGTGTAGAGAAGCACGAGAGTGTGGCTCATCTTTAGAAACATTTTGACTTTTTATTTAAAAAAAACCCCAACAATCCTTCTGGCCAATTTCTTAGAGCACAATTTCATTTCTGAAGCAAAATGGAGCCACAAAGCCTTGTCCAGTTATTCTGAATTTAGAATAAATTTAGAATAACCTATATCTCCAGAACTTTTCTCCTTCCTGTCACTGACTATGGGGAAAGGTCCCCATCCATAAAAGCAAACCTTCCTGCCCTGTGCCATCAGAACTGTCTGCCATGCCAGTAAAATAAATGAATTTGGAACCTTTAAAGCTTTCATGAACTTTTGCAGCTGCATCTGTGGCCAAGCACAGGAATTTTCATTATATCCTTACTCAAATATTAAAATAAGTATTTTTTAAACACTGAAATATGCGAAAGCAAATGGTTTTACAAGGCAGCACCTTCCAGCAGTCAGTCCATATTAAACATTTAGGAAACAAGAAATGTTCTCTATTTATTATTAAAATGGGTGTCAGCACACAGGAGAACTTTGGGCAGACTCCAATCCTGGATGGGGATGATGCTTTCCTGTTTGCAGCCAGGAACTAAAACCTGATGTTCTGTAGTTTCAGCTGAGGGGTGAGAGCAGTGCCTGGGATTACAGCAGGGAGGGTGGGAGCTTGGTGAGAAGAGCATTTAAAGTACAAAGCTGGCTGTTAAACAGTGGGAACACCAGGATTAGCTGTGCATGAGAGGAATCTGACTTTATTTTTTTTTATTTTTATATGGCTTTTATCTCCTAAGTTTAGAAAAATACATTTATTAAGAATCTGCTGATTAACAGCAACAGGAATTGATTAATTGTCCAGAAATTCGAGCCATTATTGCAGTTGTCACAGCACCTCTGCCACCTCTGTCTGCTTTTCATCCACTCTCACATCTTGCAGTGCTGGCTCGATAGGATAAATAGGTATAATTCCCACTGCCAGCTGCCAGGGACTACTGTATTTGCCAATAAATGGGTATCAGCAAGAGCTGAAAGCAGAGTTGTTTGAATTGAGAAGGGAAAGTTTAAAATTAGCAGATATGATGAATGCTAACATCTCGTAAGTAATTTCTATCCAGATTCATCAAGGACACAGCTGCTGGAGTATGTGACACGAGAGGGAAAGTCAAGGAATGTTTACTTGGTGGAATGAAATATAGCAGGAATTTGCAGATTACATTAACTGAAATAATGTTGCATGAATACTTCTTTTTAGGGATTGTGAAATAATCAGGAAGAAATGGAATAAATATTTCACAGATAAACCCTCTCGGTGACAAGTAGTGAAAAGATGATTTTCTTTAAAACTGTGTTGAAAAGGAGGGGAAAAGTTTTGTTAAAGGCCAGCTTTGTTTAGAGAATTGATATATTAGGACTTTAAATCCAGATAAGTTATAGTGCATAAAAAGCAAATTTATTTTTTCAAAGAATTTCTATAAAAATTATTTTTCTTGTTTTCACAATCATCTGAAATAATCAGATAGGAGTGTAGATAGCAGAAAAAATTACATCTGTGACACTTCAGATTTTCCTGCAAAATAGTAAAACCAACTGTCGTATTTTGAACTTCACAGATATTTAATAGTTTCTTTTAGACTAAGGGATGACTTGGGGGTTAGAGGAAGATGTTTTATAATGACATATATTTGTCTTTAGTTTAAAGAAAGAGTAAATTTTAGAGGACGAAGAAGAAAGTCTGTGAGGCTTTGTAATATAAAATTATTATGGAGACTCTCAAATCCATGGGCATCTGCCTGGGAGTGTGAATGGCAACATTTATTCTGCCCTGGGAGAATCCTTCCAGGCATGGGAGAGAGCTCAGGAGGAGTTTTGTGACTGACAGGCTTGAATTAATATCAAATATCTTGAATTAATCAACATTAAAACCCTGAACAATTCTATGACCTCACTAAGGAGTTTGCCCTTGAAATGGATGAGATTGAAAGAAAAAAATGTTTAGGATTAAAGAGTCAGGACTGTGGAAAAACATGGTGAGTTCTTGGATGAAATAATTAGCTCTAGACCTTCAGTAGTGTAGAAATGAAGTACACAAAGGAAGTTTTGGAATCGAGGGCTGGGCTGAGTTCAGAACTTTTTATAACTTGAATTCTCTGTTATGTCCATTTTCTTTCGATTGACATTTGGCAGATTGTTAAAATGATGTGGTTTCAATAGTGGACATTTTGGTGGTGGTGGACGAGGAAGACCTGTGGAATTCCTGCTGAGAACAGGCGAGGAAAGTTTTGTGGGCTATGGAATTCCAGAGGTTCAGCAAATAAATGGGACAGCCCTGCTGTATCCCCTCAGAGCAGGATCCTGCAATATTGGGAGGATCAGCCTGTCAAGATGGGCTGATGGGCCTTGCTTTGGAAGAGTTGAAGAAGTAAAAATAAAATTGTAGAATTTTGGAAGCGAGAAAAGGCAGATTTCTAAACAGCAGCAGAGAAAAACAAAATTAATAAAAGTCTAAGGAATTCAGGCTGCTGCTTATTATTCTTCAATTACCTACATGAGATATTAGAGAAAAGGGTAGATCTTTGAAAAGTTATTAAATGAGTAAAAATAAGCTGCAGTCTCAGTTTCTTTTCATGTGGTTACTGCTGAATAGCTCAACTCACAGGCCAGCTGCTGGGCAAAATAAGGAGTCCTTTCATCAAAGACCTTTTCCAATAGGCAAATGATTGAAAACTATTGATCCATAGTGTTCTATTGCTCTTCCAGATACTCCCTGGAAACCTTGAAACTCTTCCTCATGTACATTTAGTATGTTATTTGATTTAATCAGGCAGAAAAGTCGTGTTTATTCAAATTGTGCCCCTAAAAAGGGGAAATAGAAGTTCAAAGCAGCTCTGTGAAATCAGCAGCTACTCTGTGTGTGACTCTATTTTTGCTTTTTTAGAGGAGGATTCTTGATCTTCCACGCTGAAAAGACTCGTCAGATACCCTGTCAGAATTCAGTGTTCTTTTGCTGTCTCTTCCCCCAGGACGTGGTTCCTCCTCGAGGTTTGTACATATGTTCAGATGGGGGGATATTTTCAGCACGATGCCACAGCTGTGTTGCCACAGTTGCTCTGAACCACAGTTTGCTGAGGTTGTCAGCTTCAAATCGTTCATTTAAACTCTCTATTCATCTCTGCCACAGGTCTCAAAATGAGCTCTATAGAGATTTTTAAGTTTTTTTGGCTAATAGGAATGATAAAAATAAGCACATACGAGTGACCATGTATTTTAAGAGTGATTCATTACAGACTCTTGTCCAAAAAGACTTCTCACTTGAACCAGCATCTCCTTTCCTCTCAGCTGCCGCAGCTGAAACGGTGGAGGGGGGATGTAAATTCAAGGCAAGCTTCTTATTTAGCATTTCTGCCTTGCCAAATGCATCAGAGACAGGAAATCACTCAGCTTGCCAAAATTTATCATACTGTGTCTCCAAAAGTGAAAACAGGTTTTTCATACAGCAAAGCAAATGCTGTGTTTTGCCACAGATAATATTTTGAAAGTTGGTACAAGGTATCTTTGCAGCACAGATATATTTTCTTTTCCAAACTGATTGCGGACTTCAAAGTACTGAGCTTTTTGAGATCCTCTTAAAACTAATTAATCAACTTTGCAAACTGCGTGTCTTCCTTTCAAGTAGAACCCACAATCCCTCCACCTTGGGGAATAATTTTCTTGTTTTCCCAGCATTTTCCAAATCTAATTATTGTACCTCTAAATAGGAGATTTGTTATTACACAATGTGATTAATTAGATAACGTTATTTCTCTATCAGGTGAGAAATCACCACAGGATTGATGATAAGCTTATGAAATCAACAAAGACTGTATAAGGCAAAATGCAATTGCTTCTCAATTAAAAATCCACTGTACATATTTCAGAGATTAATAAACAAATTGGATTTGTTTCTAAAAAAAATGATTGGATTTTTAAAAATGGTGAATCGTATTTGATACACCTCATCTGAATCCAAAGCATAAACCAAAGCAAAAGTACAAACTTAGTCAGCTAGAGGTAGCAGAGGCTTAATTTTTCAAACACGATCTCTAAAAGGGCTGAATTTGAAGTCAATATATTACCTGGATGCTGCTACATTCATTAATTTGCCACTTAATCACCTTTAAACTCTTTGTTTGAAGTCGGGTATTGCATTCTCCCTCCTATAATCTCAAAAAAAATGCCTGAAATGCAAATAGTCTTTGCTGCTGTCTCTGCTTCTGGGCCATCTGTATGTATGGATAGAGGTCTGTGTGGTAAAAGACAGGATATTCAGCTTAAAAATTCAACCATGAAAGTGTTATCTAGTAGATGGTATGTTCATTCTGGAAATTAGGAGTTTTTGAGCCGTGGGAAATCGGCTCTTTGCCCTCCTGAGCAGCTGTAAAACAATCTCAGCAATGCCCAGCGTTACAGCAAGCTGGCAGCTTGAACATCAGAGCTCTTCAGAAATATCCACAGACAGATTTGATGCCACCATCAGGATAAACAAGAATGCCAGAGATCCCCTCAGCTTCCTCAGACATCCTCCTTCTTCCACCCGCAGTTCCTGCACAGGGATTTCCAGAGATTCTGCACCCTCCCAAATTCCACTGATGTCTCTCGTGCTCTTGTGACACTGAAGTGTCAAAATAGGGCCTGTTTTCACTTGCAGAATCGAACAGTGCATTGGATCTGTCATTTGAGACTAATTAATTCTAGGATAAATTGATATTTGCCCACGTTGCAGACAGCAGCAGGAAACAAACACCTCACTGTAGAACCAGAGTTTAATCTGAACACGTTTCCCTCGTATTTCAGCAGAGTTGAGCCTTTCTTGCTCCCATGCCTTTCCAGGGACGGTTTATTCTTACAGGAAGGTGAATTCCTTGGCTTGTGAAGAGCCTGGAGGGCTCTGATGAACGTTGTGATCTCCTGACCAAACGAGGAGGTGTTTTGCACAGGAAACCTGTTCTGATTTCAGTCCTATTAACGCCAGTTCCGGGGAGCGAGGGCAGCGTCTGAAACCGTCGGCTTTCCAATCAAAGGGAAAAACTTTCCTGGTGTTCAGTTATTATCTGGAGAGCCATATGGATGCTTCCCTGGCAATCCTCCAGTCATCAAGCATCTGATCTGTCACTTTCCCTGTCTTTTTCTGAAAGCTGAACAGTAAAGGCCCGCTGATTTTCCTTTTCAATCCTCAGAGATCAAGTAGGCTTTAAAACAAGAAAAGGCATGATTTCATTATTTTGGATTCATAAACTCCGAGTTGGAGAATAGCTTCTCCCAGGTTTCAGCTTTAAAGGGTGGCAAAAGGACTTTAATCTTCGTGTAGAAATCAGTGTGTAGGGAGAAAAAAATTAGCTGGCAGCATTTCGTCCGAAATTTTAATCTTAATTAATCTTACAAATACTGTACAACAGAAACGCAGTGATATTTGTTTCCAGTGATTTCTCTAGGGTGAGTACTATGTGGAATTATTGAGTTTATTTGGTTAAATATTTTATTAGAGTAAAAATGAAGATATCAGTATATAAAAACTATTAAGAAGTTTCTATCAGCTTCTTTAAACCATTCTAGATGAAGAGATTTTTACTGTTCTGAGAAGCCAAATAGCCTGATGCTTTTAAGCAAATATAATTTTAACAGGGTTGAAAACCAAAATAAGGAAAATCTTTGTTTTAGGGCAGTTGTTTACTATTCGATGATATACTTCCTAATAATATTAATGATAACATCAGTGATTTGGCTCCTCTGCAGACTGGCTGATGCTGGAATGTGTATAACTTTTTCTGTGCCAGTTAGCTGTAATATCAATAATCTTTCATTTTCTGTCTTTGGGCAGTATTAAATATTTTATCTAAAGAGTTTCAAATACAGGTGAGCTGTGGAGCCATCCCTAATTAAAAGTTGAAACAGGATTCTTTTCAAAGTTTTAATTCCTAATGCAAGTTTAGGAATCCTGACTGAGCAGCATCTGGTCTTCATTCCTAAATCCTAAATTCGCCTTCAAATGGAGAAAATTTACATTTCTCTGCATATTTCTTTCTTCAAGTGTTCAGGCTTTCCCACAGGGACCTGCTTGTGGTTTGCATCTGTTCTTAAATTCTTACATTGCTTCCCTCTCTTCCATCAAAGGTGGGTGACAAGAATCCTACAGGAGTGAAGTGGAAATGCTCTGTGCATCAGCATGGCAGGAGGATATCTCCAATAAGTAGAACAAGTAGATTTAACTTTTTTTGGCAAAAGGGAATTTTATCTAAACTTTAAAATGTGTTGGCTGACCTTGAGATTAAAAACAATCCTACTTCAGTCATGCAGCTGCCAGCATCTGACATCAGAGAGTATTTTGGTTCATTTGAGGGTTTGATACTGGATGAGAGGTACACATTCTCCCTGTCTGCCCACAGTTAATATTCCTATTGCTCAGAGCGTGCCCGGTGCTCTGTCATATTTCTTCCCTCTATTGTACAATGAGTGTTTGAATTTGATCCTGCATTCCGCTTGGAACTTATTTCTCTGGAAATGACAGAAAGCCTGGGACTCTGATTGCTGCTGCAGTTTTCGTTGGCTGCTTGATAAATGGCAACGTGTGTGAGCGTTCTGGGATTTGGTTTCATTTCAGTTTACTAAAGGCCTAATACAAACCCTGTGGTGGCAACAGAAAAGCTTTTGTCTTTGCATTGGGCCCTAAAGAATTGCCAATATCTGTTGAAAAACCATGTTGTACTTTACAAATGAAAAGATCAGTCACGATTTCTAACAGAGTGCAGAAACACCACAATTAAAATAGCATAACTTGGTACTTTCTATTATTAAAAATGAGATTTTTCCTTTTGAAAATTCATAAGGAAATACAGACTACAAATTTTTCTTCATATGAGCTAATCACTTTTTTTTTTTTGGAAGTCTTATTGGTCGGAAGCTCTGGGTCTTTGCTCCTCCAGCCTCAGCAAATGAATACCTCGAGGGATAGAAATTTCATATGATTCTTTTCCCCCAAGGTTATCCATTCTGCTGACTGCATGGCAGTATCTCTAAACCATCCTATCAATTGCTCAAGTGTGAATGCCTTCTAATATGTTTTATATTTGGAAGGGTGAAGTTTTCTTCTCCTACTGGGAGTTTCATATTTTGATTAGACAACCTGAGTTTCTTTTTAATTTTTTTTTTCTTTTTTTGCCTCCTAGGAATTCCTAAAAAAAATTATCTTGTTATACAAAGAGTTTGTAAACTGAAACTTTGTAGTTACTTGTGTAGAATTGACTTTCCTCAGTAAAAAAGCAGAACTACCTTTCAATTTGAATTACCTTCCACATCAGTAATGGCAGGCTACAAGTTCTTTGTTGTTGTAGTAAATATCTTACTCAAATAGAGATTTTAAACTGTTATCTCCTCTAAAGGCTTTGTTCTTCTAAGTATGTTAATGTATTTGTATTACATGTGCTTTGTTATGCTGTTTGAATCTCTTGGGCAGCAGCAATCTAAGAATAGAGAAAATACCCCAACATTTAGAGGTCCTGCATTATAATTTCACAAAAGCAGATCTGGGAAATCTGGTTTATTCTGATTTATCCACACCAGAATGATGGCTCTTGGTCTGCCTGAGGACACAGATCTTCAGGTGCAGTGCAAAAAGCGATGGGAACATGAAATAATGAAACAGCAGACAGACTTATCCAGCCAGCAGGACCTACTTCATTCACTCCTGTAGCTTAGGTAGGTATTATTTTCATATATTTGGGGTTATTTTTGGTATGACTCGTACTTTTCAAATGCTGTGTAATTTAGAATTAGATGTGAGACATAAGAAAGTTGCTTTCCATGAAGCGACATCCAAATGTCTCCTTTCACTGGCGTGATTGAGAGCAGAAAGACACAATTCCTGAAACACAAATAAGCTTTTTAGTTTGCTTTCATGAAGAAAACGGATGTTAATTTTAGCAAAGAGGACTATTAGTTTCATTTTTAGTGCTGGAGAAAATATTGTGGTTTTTAAGGACAGTACCATTTGTAAAGAATGAAAATGTGCACTCTGGAGAGATTAAATCCACTCATTTATAACTTCTGCCACATTAAAGGAGCTGAATATAAATTGATTGGATTAAGCAAATATAATGTTAAATTCTTTTCAAATATGTTATGTATATGTAATTAAAAACAGATTTTATACATTTACAGTGTTTGCAAAATATAGATTTGATTTAAATCCTTTTTGCATTCAGAATGGTGCATATGCTGTAAAGAATATCTTGAGGGGAAAAAATCTGAGTGCTGAGACTGAGTATAGATTTTAATATAAAGTGAGACCTATATTGGGTCTGAAGTGAGATCCGTGCTTGCAGGTGAGGAGAGCTCATCCTAAAATTATTAATCCCAAACATGCCTTGCTCAAGATTATCTGACCTCACCAATTCTCGAGCCCAGCTCTTGAAACCACTCCTTTGCCTCTCCCAAATGTTGATAAACCCAGCAAAGGCCTTATCTGGGCTCCAGCTGGCACAGCTCTCCAGTCACAGCTCACCCTGAGAGCTTGTGCTGATCTGCCCGAGGAACTGAAATCATATTTTAAATGCTATCAAAAGACTCTCGAGAGTGTACGGGGATTTAAGAGCAAAATGTTTGGCCATGCGGGAAGTGGGATGCAGATGCTTAGCTGGAGCTTTTTGGGAAGTTAGCAGGTTAGGTTCAGTTTGTTCCTTGGGAAGAGATGGAGAACTTGGCAGCAAACCTGTTTTTTTTCCATGGCGTGTGAAGGGAATGGCAGCATTCAGCAAGAACACATTGATGTGAAGATGCTGATTTTTCTGATGCACGGAGAACACAGGATTTTTAATGAGAGTTTGGTGGTTAGGGAAAAAACCCCAAAGAAATGCGTCAGGAAGTGCTCGGATAAACAGCCCCGTGCTGTCGCTGTTTGTGCAGTGTCTGACAGAGGGGTGGTACATTCGTTTTTGTGTTTTTTCCTCAGGACCATACTGTTTTGCCGTGTTGCTGAGGACTTGTGCAGTCATAAACCATCTGCAAGGTTGCCTGAGATCAACCCCTTGTGAAAGCCAGGTAGTGCAGCAGGAAAATTATCACATTGCTCTGGGGCCCTCAGAAGTCTCAATCCCCGAGCTTCTTGAGGGCAAAGCTCCTTAATGAAATCACAATATTTGGATGGCACAGTCCCCAGGATATGTAAACACGCTGCCTAAACAGCTGTTAAATAATTGTCAATGTTTATTCGGGCTCTCAATCAGGAAGAGGTAGATTTTAACACATTTTATGGTGCAGGCTCCGTAGAGAACAAAGTTAATCCTTCTGATACGGAAGTATTTCAGAGCTGCACTGCTCTGTTTTAGAAGTTACGCTTTTACTCTGTGCTGGGACAGTGATTTCCATCCATTTGCACCCCACTTAGTTTAGAACTTTTGCTCTAATGCTGGATTGAGATGATGATTAGGTATATTCAGAGAAATCCATGAAACTCCTCACTCTCAACAGATGGCATGATCAAACCTGAAGTCTCAGCACAGTGATCTCTGAACAAGGCAAGCTTGAGCCAGTTTGTGTCCAAAATTCCATGCAAGAGTTTGCACTTGTTCAAATGCCATGCCCCAGCGTGGAATGTGAATATTTGCTGTAATACATCTGTACAGTTCAGTGCTGCTGGATGCCTAAGCTTAGACTGGATGCTCCACTCAGAGCATCATTTATTTTCAGGCAGAAAGATGTTCCAAGTGGCAGAGCGCAAAGTTAGGAACAATGTGTGAATCCACTAAAAGAAAAACAGCTTTTAGGTAAGTGTTGCGTGTTTGTATCTCTTCAGTTTTGCACTCCTTATTCAGGTTTTGTAGAGTGAAAATAATGAGGGAAAAAAACCCCAACACATTCCTGCATCTTGTGAGTAATCCATTTATAAGTGGAAGATCTAATTTTCACATTAATATCACTTATATAATCACTACTTATACCGAAGCTTTGCACAGGTATAAAAATTAAAGGTTTAGTTTTATTTTATGCTTTGATGCGCACCTGAAGTTTTCATTAAGAGCTTTATAGGAACACAGGAAGATAAGACCATGCTTTCATCCTTAAGATCCAAAAGGGTAAATAGAATATGAAAACTGTTGCTGGATATATGATCTAAATGTATGCAGTGTGAATGCTCTTTTCTAAATATTAACTGTCTGACTTGGTGCTTTGCTCTGCGGCATCGTGACAGCAGGAGAGCTGATGTGATATAAATGATGCCAATCTCTGCACTGTTGGCATGAGCATCTGTCTCCTTGGCAGACTCCAAAGGCAGCTCCTGGCAGCTTTGGAGTTGCCTCTAGGTCTATCATATGGTTAAGCTTCTGACTTTTCCTCTTTAGCTAAAGTCCACTCCATCTGGAACCTATTTAATTTTCTTTCACCTTTGCTTCTGGAGAAACGCTGATGGAAACACTAAATTCTGGACTGAGGAGTCTGGAATTGTTTGAGTGCTTATGGAAGTCACACTTCTGCTGAGACCTGAAACAAACTCCTGGTGTTACACACTAGAACTGAGATCTGAAAGTGGAAGAAACCAAAAGCAGTGTTTCATATTGAACTATCAAGGAAATTACAATATAGTTTTTTCTTTTGTTTTGTCTGGGGGTTTTGTTGGGGTTTTTAGGGTCAGTTCAGATCTGCTGTTGTGGTGCCCGACCTCTCCGTGCTGCCTGGGCTCCTGGGAACTGTCTGACCTGCCTGGACAGCATCAAGGAGTGGGAGGGGGGTAAAAGCCAGCAGTGGGGCTGAGAGAGTCGTGGGTTTAGCCAGGTGCTTGTCACAGATCAAGGCATAAAGCAGCCAAGATTCATCCGATTTAGCAAATGGTTTGATTCAACCATTCAATCTTCAGAGTTCTAGTGTAGATCTGGGCCATATTGTACTACATCCCCCAAAACTGAATTAATCTCCTCCTTCTTGCTTCTTGGACCAGTTTCTTTGGTCTAAAGACCAAGTATGAGTTGTTTTCTCTCACAGCTGTAGTGGGATCTGGCTTTCTTAGAGACATAAACCAAAGAACGTTTTCCAGAGAGATGAAGAAACTGTCAAAACAAAGCGGTCATTCATTTTTTATTAAATTCTGTTCTTTCTTTCACGCTCCTATATTGCCATTTAAACCATCCTGTTCCCTCACAATCTCCTGCCAACATCAAGGTGTACCACATGAAAAAGGAAAGGGTCATCACCAGAGGAATGTTTCGTGCTCATAGCTGCTAAAATCCACCGCCTTTGGTCAGAAGTGCAAAACCAACATGATGAAAAAGTCATGTGCATTGGAAAAAACAAAGCCAGTGGAGGATGGGAAGAAACAGCTTCTGTGACAGCTTGTTCATCCTCCTCTGGATCCCAGCACATTTCTCGGGGTCTCTGTGACATCTGGCTCTCTTGCTTTGGTTTCTCTTGCCTCTTTCTCTCGCACCAGGAGAAGGCTGTGCATGCTGCTCCATCCTGCCAGGCCAATTACAGCAAGGGGATAATGACACTGACTGCATCCCAGTGCTGGCTAGGTTAGAGCCCATTAGACAGATGGGCAAAACATGGCCAAGACTTGACTGTAACTTCGAGAACTGGCATCTGAAAAGCCAGGAACTTATTTTTGTTTCTTGCCTGGGCGTAGCATAGACTTTCACATTGCTTTTCTATGGTAGACTCAGACTTAACCAAAATTCCAGTTACTACACCTTCTTCTGACTTGTCTAACGTATCCCATTTCCTCTGTCTGCGAGGATGACTTATGGAAACAAAGGAAAAATGTTCTTGTGAGCTACTGTGTTGATGAGCCTTATCTAAAGATCTTCATTGTGTCTTCCTGGACACACACAGTGCATCTGAATGCTTGGACATCAATTTTCTCAACACAGCTTGAGCCTCACTGGACTCTGTTGGCCTCTGAGGATCGATCAGATTGGTCCAAGCAATCCCTGAACCTGACATCAATTTGTCTGCCAAAGTCACCAGTTTAATAAATAATGGCATTAATCAGGTAAAGGTTTTCTCCCTTTAATATTCATATCATACTTCACTGTGCATTTTTATGTCTGGTTGCAGCAGTCGCTTGCAAAGACAGCGAGCTCGGAAAGCTCCTTCTGAAGAGAGCTCGGTGCCAGGTTGTCATTCAATGTGTTGTTTGCCCTCCTCTGCTGCAGATCAGGGAGGTGAGATGCTTCTGAGGCTTCTGAGATGGAGGTGGCTGAGGGGAGGCACTAATTTGGGGGTTGGCATTCGATAAGCAAAAATAGTTGCAAGGTAAAGAGTGTTGTTACAGGTATAAAAATGAGCAAGGAATCAAACTGGTCAGAAACAGAGAGATGCAGGCGACTCACTGGGAAATAAAGGCATCAGTGAGGAT
This sequence comes from Melanocharis versteri, assembly GCA_013397845.1. Classification (NCBI taxonomy): domain Eukaryota; kingdom Metazoa; phylum Chordata; class Aves; order Passeriformes; family Melanocharitidae; genus Melanocharis; species Melanocharis versteri. The sequence goes on from VZTG01008433.1 coordinate 321,155, forward strand.
GGGTTACTCGAGTCTTCTCTTGCTTTACTTTGTAGCTTTCAAACCATCCTGATTCCTCCTCTGAATCAGTTCTGATCATCTCGATACTTGGAAGTGAAAATTTTTTTCTTATACTGCACTGGGTGTAGCCATAGCATCTTATTTACTTGTTAGTGTAGCTGCCAGATTATATAACTGCCAGATCATGCAACTCCTACACAAATTCCCGAGAGAAGCAGGATTAACTGAGGGTATAAATACTTCACCAGGCAGTATCTTTGCAGACCATGAGTGGCAAAGGTACAACAGAAAACTTAATCCATAGCCTTTGGTGTCTGCATTGCTTGTTGGGTTTCAAACTGAGGAAAAGCAGGTTTAGATTAGATTTAGGAAAAAAGCATCTTTCCTGTGAGGGTGGGGAGGCCCTGGCACAGGGTGCCCAGAGAAGCTGTGGCTGCCCCTGGATCCCTGGCAGTGTCCAGGGCCAGGTTGGACAGGGCTTGGAGCAGCCTGGGACAGTGGAAGGTGTCCCTGCCGTGGCAGGGGGTGACACTGAATGGGCTTTCAGATCCCTTCAAACACAGACCATTCTGTGATTCTGTGACTGTCAGAAGGGGTTAGAGAATCAGAACATCTGTAAAGTTATCATATAAATTAACTGCTACTTGGTAGATCATTGTGGGATCGGAGGACATATTTTTACAAAGAGATGTACCCATGAAAATACAAACTTAGCCTGTTTATAAAAACCAGATATTTAAGAAGAGAAAAGTATTTCAAGGAACCTAGCGCATATTGTTAGAATAGTGATGCCTCTCACATTCTCATCCTGGAAATCCTTTGGTGCAGATCTGTCACTTTTTTCTTGATGGATGGACTTTGTTAAAGGCATCTTGTGGTAATAGATGCTGTGAGTGCAGCCTCCTGCACAATACCAAGGGCCATCTCAGAATAATAGAATGTTTAGAGTTTGAGTCCATCTGTCACAAGGAAAGACTACCTTAGAGTGGGAATCAAATAAATGTCTGTGTACAACTCTAAAACTGAGAGCAACTTCATTTCTTTTGTGCTTTAAAGGAGATCAGGATAACTTTCAGTCTAACTTCACCAAAACAGCCCTAGCCTTAAACTTCATGTTACCACAGTCAGGAGTGAAAGAAAATAGGACATTTTCCTGCACTTCATTGGTATATTTATTATTGATTTAAGATTATTCTTTTTTTTTCTGGGGGGGTGTGAGGAGAGAATGAAATGAAACCCTAAAATGACAACAAAGAAAACAAAACACACAAACCAGCAACATAAAATATTCAAGCGTGTTTTTTTATTATACAAAAAAAAATATTCATTTTATGTACCAAGGGAATAAATCAAATTGTGCTAAATAGGAAAGAACAGGAAAAGTGCCTGAAGATGCAAAGGTTTATTTTTCTACAATATGTGCCTCTGGTCATTTCTATCAAACAGCTACAAAATGTTAATGGCACAGGCTCTCCAGTCTGTGCTTTAAAATTTAGGGTAGAAATTAGAATGATAAAGAAATAACTGAAAGAAAGTGAGGAATTTGAAGGAGATAAAGAATGTATGTTAACACGTGGGAAGAATTATGAGTGGAGTGTATGGCAATGAACTTTCTGCTAAGAATAAGAGGAAAACTTGACAAGTTCTCCAAGAGGGGTGTTAGAGATTACTGAATAAATTTCCTCTGTGAAAAAACCATTCAAGCTCTCAAAAACCAAATGCTTAATCAGCCAGATTAATCTGGGCAGGGACTAAAGGCCCTGCAAACTCCCTGTCCCAAACTTTGTACCACCGTAAGTAAAACCAGTAAAACCAACCTTAGAGGGAGAAAAAGGGAAGGCAAACTGGGAAAGGTTTACAGGACGTGGTGAGCTCTCTCTGGCCCTTTTATCTCCACTAGGATAAGACTTAAAATACTTAAAAATACTTATTAAAAATGCTTTCCCAGCTGGTCATGCTGCAAAATTATCAGACTGGCCTTAGCAATAACATCCTGCAGTACCAGTTATTGTCTCTAACACTGAACTGATTTCCTCCATTGTAAAGTGAATTATGAATTCCTTATTCATCTGTGCAAGAATAGTTACGATCTACAACCAAAATGCTCAGCTGCCTTAGGATGGAACGTGAAAAAGCCCTGCACAGGTTCACATCATCCAGATGGGCAAAATGTAGCTTATCTAAGGGAGACAAGGCTGCTCAGGTCACTCACTGTCCTAACGAGTATCTCTTGCCTAAAATACTGATGTCAGTGTAATGGATTAGGACAGCTGTGTCAAATCCAATTACTCATTTAGCTTAGATTCACTTTCCTGGATGGCTGTAGAACCAATAGGGAACAGGAACTTGATAGGATAATGAAAACAAGTTTTGATATAGGGAATAAACTAATAAATCACCAAAACATTATTTTGTGACTAGCTGGCACAGCGGGCTCTGAGTAACATGGTGGCCAACCTGACATCTTTTCGGTTATTAAACTTATATGGAAACTAGAAAATAAATCTTACAGGCAGGTACTGTAGAGTTACTGACAAAGCAGATATTCGGGGTTATAAACCAAGAAACGGTGATGTTATCAGAGGAAAGCACTGAAGTAAAGGGCAGTGACCAGGTAGGACAGGGACAGTGGTGTCACCTGATATGGTGTCACCTTTTCTGAGCCGTGGAGGGAACCAACTGTGCAGGGAAAATAATAATAAAAAAAAGGCTCCCAGACCTCACACCTTCGTGGTCTCAGATTTTGACTGAGCAGTTTTTGTTGCTGCATATTTATTACTTCATTTCTTTGATTCTAAGAATTACTGCAGGTGCTCGTAGCTTGCATGGCAGTCTCCCAGCCAATTAGAAGCGGGATTTCAGAAAAGAACATTCCTGGGAAAATGAGCAAATCTCTAGCTGTTTGTGAACTACTTTTATGTCACTGAAATACTACTGGTTTACTAATACTGAAGTATCAGGGCTGGAACTAGCAGTCAAAAAACTGTAACTAATGTGGCTTCTTGGCTTTGGGAAGGCAAATTGTCCTTGTGGTTATTTGTGAAATATCTCCATGTCTGGGAATTAAATTTTGCTGTCTGGCCTTACTGTGGCTGTTTCCAGGAGCTCTGGAGTTCTGAATGCTTCGAGCCTATCCCTGAGATATTTGTTCTGTCTTGTTTTAGTCATTGAAGAGCAGCCACCTTCCGTAATTATGGTGCCAAACCAATCAAACCTCGATCTCGTTTCACCAAAAGCGTGGTGAGGTTCTCAGGCTCCAAGCCCGTCAGCATTTGTGTGTCCTGGCACTGCACAGCTCAGGAAGCAGGGATGAAGTGACCCCAGAAAGGATGCAGGGACAGCAAGACGAGGGATGACAAGATAATGTACAGAGGCAAGGTCAAGGGGACGTTACTCGTGAATCAGAGAGGTTCTGAAGGGTGAAAAGAATCCATGGAGGAAGAGTGGAAGGAGGAGAGGTGGAAATAGCTGGTAGATGGTGTCTCTGTGCCCTTCAGGATCTCTGGGCTCTGGAGATGGGCAGGTAAGAAGAAGGTGCTACAGAGAAAGAGCTGAAAGCCATTGTGCTCCCCTGAACAAAGAGTAATTTATTGGTGAGAAATGCAGTTGGTCAGTGAATGCATTTTATGCTTGGACCATATAATTTGCTTGAGCAACTCATTTGCAAACTGAAGAAAGTTCCAAAGGAATCAAAAGAATCTGTGAGTTCAGACTGAATTCAAGGCATAGGTTCAGTCAAAAATGAAGAAGGAAATTGAAAGCACACAGTGAAAGAATTGTGCTTTTATTTTGGTGTTGCTGTTTCAACTCAAAGCGTTTTGCAATAACTTTAACCTGAAAAACAGTATTGTTTTAAAGTTTAACAAAAAAGAACAAAAGTTTACACTATATTTTTTGGTTTAGATCCAAAGAGAAATTAGGGTTGGCCCTAAAATTCAGTTGCATGAGATTTTGTTTTGATTTTCTTAAACAAAGAGGGTGAAAAATATTTCATTTTCATGGCAGAATTGTTTTTCTTGGACACAGCTCTCAATAAACTTCAGCACATATTTGCTTATATGTACCATATGTACCCATCACAGTAGGAAATTCAGGAAAAATGCCTTTTTCTTGGAAATACTCTGAAAATAAAAGGAGGATCAGACTGCCAGAGCAGTCACTTTCTCATAACCAGTCCTTCTGGGGGCTCCTTTCCTGAAGAAAGACAGATTTTTTTACCTGAGAACTCATATAACTCTTGGAAAGAGCTCAAATAATCGCCTATGTTCAATTTAGGCATTTAACTCTTTTAAATAAGGAATTCACTGTCCAGTATATTTGAAATTAATGCCTTGTTAAATTCTTGTATTTTTCTGTTTGAGCCGTAGTTGGTAGCAAGAAATAGTATGGAGAAAATTAAAGCCTTTGTTTCTTTCAATTGTTTTTTTGGCTCTTATATCTTCAGATTTTCCTTAACCATAAAAATAAGAGAGCAGAGAGACGTACCACAAGGTTCTGTGTGCTGTCTTATAAACTGAGAGCAAATAAAACACTTCCTTAAAAATCTGTCAATTCTAATGTAATAGGCAAAATCAGATATTCTGATAAGCAATTTAGCAAGTACCTGAACCAATACAGTTTCATGGCAAAAAAATGTTCATGTAAAATATATTACTGTATTAAAGATAAATAAAACCAAAGCTGCCAAAATATTAGGACTTTTGTATTAGAATTTACACTTTAATAGCATCTCTCTTCCTTCAGCTAAGGCAAGCTTTTGTACGACTAAGTACCAAACTCTCCTTAATTCTCTTCCTCTGTCCCACTGTGGCAGTAGGGATGGTTGTGGAATTGACTCTTCCAGTGGAGAAATTAGAGGAAAATTGGAGTTTCTTTGTTTGATTTGAAGCCTTTTGCTGCCAGGCTAAATGTACATGAAGCAGAGGGAAAGGAACAAAGCAGATGAGAGGAGTTTCTGTTCCAGGTGTTGAATCCACTTCCTACGCCCGCTGCTGAGGAGGGAAGGATGGAACACGGGTCCTTTTGGGCTCACACAATGACCTTGTTCCAGGTGATTGTCTATGAGGAATTCACTGAGGTCCTGTGAGACTGCTTTGCTGGGCCTTTAGAACTGAACTGAGAAGAGGGAGGAGCAGAAAATCACGGAAGAAAAAATGGTATAAAGAGAAGACACTGGAGGAATATGGTGGAAAAAAGCGACACAAGGCTTTTTTCATCTGTTGTTTAGAAAGACTGAGCAGTCAGCAATGTTGCTTGGACATTTCTGTGAAAACATTTCTAAAAATCACATGAGAAATACAGCAGTATATATACAGCAATAAATTCCAGAGTCACAAAAGGATCACATGCTCTCTTAGCCCATTCCTTCCTTTCCTCCTGGATGGAAGGAACAGTGAGGAGGGACAGACGAATATCCTCATGTGTTTGTGACTTGCACGTTTTGTGTCACTGAAATCCAGCTCCTTATTCCTTGTTTTTACAAGTTGCAATTTTAGGTCCTCTGCTGGCCATGGCAGATGGATTTGTGTGTGTTATCTAGGACAAACTATCTAGGACAATTTGGAATACAGACTTGCACTAAAAAACCCAGACTATTTCACTGCAAACAGATGTCATTAGTCCTTCACCCAGTCAATTAAAATTTCCTCTAAAATGATCACATTACATCGATGAACCTATTCTATGGAAATTTAGATTTCTGAATATATTTCTGTGTTCCAAATCCTGTTATACAGGGGGGGGTGTGTCCATTAAAATTGCACTTTAAACATTAAAAACACGTTAAGTAAACAGAGCTGAAACCTTCTGTGTATAACATACACATATTTGTAGCAAAGGCGAGGAGGGTTATGGAGATTTATAGGCTGGATGAAATGTTGGTCTTTACAAAATGATTTGCAAATATGATAAAAAACTCCAAAGCAGAAGGAAAACAAAACAAACGTCCAATTGCTAAACGCTGTCATGAAATAAAATTGTAAGAACCGTCAGGGGTGATGACATTCATCCTCTTATCAATTTTCTGCGAACAGATCAGGAATTCTCACTTGGGAAAAGGAAAGTAAAGGTGATTCCCAACCTGTAAATGTAAACTGCTCCTGTTAGCCATGGAGAATGTGCTGTGAGCAGGAACTTGGGGTCACTCACGCTGCAAAGTGTAGCTCAGCTGAAATCCTGCAGAAATCCTGGAGCACCTCTGCAGTGCCGTGGAAGCAGAGGGCAGAATGTATATGATAAAAACTTCTTTGTTTAAAATTCTGCCATTGTGAGGGATGAATGGGTTTTGGGGTGGGAGAGCAGAGTCCAGTAATTTGTATCATCTCTGCAATATGTACGGTACAGCTCGGAACGTTCCTAATGTGCCACAGATGGCCTGGTTGGGCAGCAGGACTGCCAAAAGTGAATGTCTGAAATTAATCTCTTTTTCACTCTATCACACCATCTGTTGCCAGTTCATTGTGTCTGTTAATAATAACAAGTAATTAATAATAATTTAAATAATTTAATTAATAAGTTCCCGATTGATTTGAAACCATTTTTGTTGGGGTTTAATATTTTAGTCTCTTTTTCGTTTTGTTTTCAACTGTGCAGGTTACATAAAGAAAGTTTAACCTGTTTGCTAAGTGACCAAACATATAAGTTAATTTTGTGTCTACTCTTAATGCTGATGTATAAGTTCTAACAAAGTAGAAAGTCACTTATCAATGAGGCTGAAGAACAGATTTTGGAGCTTTGCTGGATTTAGATTATAATGAGTGCACTCGTGTTAATATCAGGTACAACCTGTCTGCAGGAAGGTGATGGTCTCTAACTATTGTCATGCTGTTTTTTCAGAGAAAAAAAAATATATTTAATAACTTGGAAAAGATAAAACTTTCCCTCACTTTATTCTCTTTCCACAATCTTTTTCTCCTGCAAATATACATTTCTCATTTATTTTTTATTGTATACATTATGCCCTTTACAATGTTTTTTTTTTGGCTATTACCACATAACTCTTCACTTTCTGTTTGCAAATCATTGCTCAAAAATTTCTGATACCATAATTTTGTATCAGTCCTACAGGCTTTTAGGCATCTAAAATAATTTATTATGGGTAATAGCTGCAGTTTTTTTCATCTTCTCCTTATAAGTGTGTTTTCAAACTTAATTAAGCATAGCCATATTTATAATAGGATGAAAGGTTCCAAAAATAATCACAGACACTGTTCCTCGTGATTTGAATTCTTTATATATGTATGTTAATTCAATAATTTTCCCCAGGCAGATTGAGTTACTTATTTTATTTCCTTTTACATTAGATTTTTATTTTTCCTCTATGATGTTTTATGTCTATCTGCTCTTTCTAATATCAAAGCATTCACAGTTTTGTCAAAGCCACAGGCTGGGGGATGAGGCAAAAATCAGAGCAGCGCCCCAGCCCCCACCATACTCATACAAGGGAATATATCAATTATTTCTGGTGTTTTTTTCCTTTCCAAAAGCATGCAGAAAAGGCCAGAATTGAACTTTTCCCTCAGTTTATCATCTTTTACACATGCACCATGCACTACCCTGGTATGGGTTCGTAATGTATGAACACTGTTTACTTTTGGCATATTTAAAAATGTGCTTTGATTGATGTCATGTGAAACGGCCAAATTATTCTTTTCTGATAGCAGCATCTGCTGCTATTTATTTTTTCTTTTTTTGACAGATATTTACATCCAGGAATCATAATCCCATAAACCCCTTTTTTTTAGAGAACAAGTATTATTAATTCCATAGTGCATTCGGTGCAGTTTACTTTAACATTATCAAACTCATCTGTTTCAGGTGTTTCAGATGGAGGAAATGCTGGAGTTATGTATCAGCTACTACATTTGAAAAGAAAATTTCCTTTCCTCTCACCTCTCCACACTTGAATTTAGCTCAAAACTTGGAACACAGCATTCAGGTTTCCACCAGGGTGTGAGTTCCTGCATCAGAAAGATCAGTAAGAGCTGCAGGTTTTGAATTTAGAAGTCTCCAAAGAAAGCATTCCTGGAATTGTTCTTTGCCCTCTGTGTAAATGCTTGCTTTTAAAAATCCCCTTACCACGTGGCCTAGAACACTGCAGCAGTGGATCCACGTGTTAATTACGTATAAACACACAAAAAAAGTGTTGTGTGTTTTAGGTGGGTTTTGGATTGGTTTTTGCCTCTTTCTGCAGTAATATATAAAGTTTTGATGAGGTTTCCTAAGAATGATGCTTCAGAAAAGCAAGATGGGAGAAGGGCATTGGCCAGAAGGCTCAAGAATTCCCGTTTTTCCTTTTTTAACGATGTGTTTTCATTAAATTTTGTGAATAGTCAATCTACCTACTGTCTTCAGACAGGAATCTAGGAGACTATGATGGTCTCACTACATGGGAATACAAAGAAATCTTTTTTTTCCTTTGCTCAGTAGCTGTTTCTACATCCCAAAAAGCAGAGCACACAGGAAAAAATGGCTTTTCTAGCTTTTTGCTTTTGGAAGCCTTAAAAGCAGATATGATGCAGTAATCTGATTCAGAATAATGTAAGCGCTATATTAAAAATGAAATGTGATATTAAAGAATCATATTGAAATCTTGGGAAATAGGTTTCTAGTCTCACCATTTTCCTAAGTTTCATTAATATTGGTCACATACAATCCTTATTTTGTCTTCCAAGCCAAGTGAATTTTTATCTCTATGTGTTCACAAGGACTGCGGAGAGGGGAATATCAGAGTTGAGGAGCAACATGAATTGGATGTCATTTTCTCTGCCACTTGTGTAATCTCTAATAACAGAGGCATCTAATAACCTCCATTTCTTCCTGACAGCTCGCTGAGCTGGGAATGCAGGTTCCTGCTGCTCGCCAGGAGCTGTTTTATTGACTGAACTCTGGAGAAGTTGTCTCAGATTTAAGGGTGTGCTGAATTACAGCCGGTTGCGCTGAGCAGAAATCCTCAAAACCTGTTTTAATTATGGCTTTTACCAATACATGAATGCAGAGAGAAAAGCCCACTCTCTCCATTTGCTCACAGGAAGGAAATATGAGCAAGATTAAGGCCCAGCTGATTCTTACAAGTCTGGGTTCTTTCTCAAGAGGCAGTGAGGGGACTCCAGAATCCCACAGCCTGTGCAGTGCATTCCTGTTCTGAAGGAGTGCTTCATTTCACAGGAAAACGTGCCTTATTCATTCCATCACACTGATGTAGTAGCTTTAATTACATGTTCTCCTTTGAACCTTGATAGAGGAAAGTTGGAATTTGATTCCAAAGCTTCCTGGCAAGACCAGACAGAGGAGTGATGGCCTGAAGTCCCACCTTACACCTGTGCCTGTGTTTGGTAGGGTGGCACTGCGTCCAGTCAAGGAAAGCCAATGAGGATGTTATTGAAGAGGATTTTTTTTAAAACTTTAGGACTGAGAGAATAAAATCCATAGAGGTGTTTTCATCACATAACATTTTTAACTGGGACAAAATATCGAGCAGTAGATATAAACACAACTTAATGGAACCACCAGCTGACCTCCAGCACAGCAGAGTTCTGGTAGCTTGAGCTTTTGCGGAGGCATCTGAAAACCAGATTATTTTCCCTGAAATTGCGCGGTTTGCTGCACGTATGAATTGATTCAGGCCAGAGGTGCCTTTGAAACCCATGGTTTTGTCTGATCCATTGGCGTGGATGGAGATTTTGCTTTGTTCTGGGGCTGTGCTGGCTTTGTGAGGCCAAGGGCTGCCTGTGCCCTCCCTGCTCCTTCCCTGCACTGGGGGCTGGACCTTCAGCAGCTCTGCCTGGCTGGAGCCCCAGGGACCCGGAGATGGACTCAGAATTGTCACTGTGCCATCATCACTTCCCCTGCACTCAGTTTTTGGTTTTCTCCACAAAGCCTTATTTGTTGTTGAATAGCTGATGTGTTTCTTTCCTATTTGTTTTTCTTGAGTAGCTGATTAGGACTGCATTTCTCATTTTTAAATGTACTGTTCTTTAATCTATTTCATTCTTGCTACAAATGTGAATCCAGCCTTTGGCTTCCTAAAGCATGATATTTAATTTGTCATTCCCAGCTCCTACTGAGGCCATGTCCTGCACACAACTATTCTGTTAAGGTTGCAGCCAGCAGGATTGTAGAGGAGTTATGCAAGTACTAATAACACATATTCCAAAATTTCTTACTGGATAGGAAGTTGACTTGGCATCAAAGACTAAAATAACTGATTTATCATTGTAGAATAATAAAGCTGTTGAGCTTTAAACTGAATTTTAAATGAAAAATACAAGTTAATCTTGAGTTTAATCGAAAGATACATGTTAATCTTGGAATGCCCTTGGGGGTAGCAGCTTTGGCTTTCATTTCAGCCGGATGTTTTAACCCGTCTCAAGGTGAGGTGTCCTCCTGAGTTAATCATCTGGACTCACTCATGGCACCACGTGAGCTCCACCTGCCTCCTGTGGGTGTTCATTTCACCCCAGACATTATTTCCAGCTGCTTTTTCTCCTCTCCACAGATCACCACTAACTCAGAACAGATTCTTAGCATCCAGATAGCTCCAGTCAGATGTCAGCACTCATAGCCACTCTTCCCGACGTTAATTCAGATTTATAGATGCATTTTGTACTTGTACATGTCTGTATGATGTACACAGAGCTGTGTGAAATGTGATTTCCCTGTCTCCTGCCCACAGGGGATATCCAGGTGAGGTTCAAACACCCTTTGAAGGGTTCTTGCCAGAGGCAAAGCTCTTCCCCTCCAAAGTGTGGCAGCTCAGCACAAAAGCCTGGTCAGTTGTCAAGGGGGAAGAGCTCCATTTTCAGGATGGTAAAGAGCAAACAGAAAGAATTAATCAATATTTCAGATGTTTTCAATGGGAATAGATGTGCTGATGAATTTGAATGGATATTGCTGGGCATTCATCCTAGGAGTTTTGCTCGTGGTTGGTTTTGGTGCTCGGTCCAGAGTTGTTCTTACTTCCATTACCATTGAAACGCTCTTGAAACATTTGAAGAAAGGGAGAATTGACTCAGGCAGAATGAATAAAAGGTTTAGTGCTTTTCCAGCTTCCTAAATGTGTTTTACATGGAAATAATCATCCTGTTACTAATTCATAACTTGGTTCTCTCTACAACCCATGGAAATAATAGATAAATATTAGCCAGAAGTCAAATCGCTTTGTGTGGTGCAGAGATTTTTTTCCTAGAGTTTCATTGTTCTTATTTTAGATGTTCTTTCTTTTGTAGCATTTTATCCTATTAAAATTTGCTGTCCTAAAACACCATTTTAAAAGGATTTGACAACAAAAGGAATATGAGATGGAGTGTGTTTAAATCCATGCTGAGACATGTATTGCTCTCATGTTAATGCAGGATTTAATTTCACATGCTTCACTTTATGCCAAGTCAGAGCAAATAAAAATCTTGTTCTGCTATAATCTGTCCTGGGCCTTTTGTTTCTAATGGATCAAAATTCCTCATTCCAAGGCAAAAGAAAAAAAAAAAAAAAAAAGGAAGGGGGGGGGGGGGAAAAAAGCCTTTCAAAAGAATGACACAGGTACAATTTAAAAAAAGGGGAAAAAAAAGAAGAAAAATCTACATTTGAGAGAGACAAAAAATGTCTGTAAATAGGCCTTCCTTGCTGTACTTTGGATGTCAGAAAAGTGACTGAATTTGCAAGGGGAGTTGCAGCTCAAATCTTGCACTTCCACGCTTCATCTTTCTCATAACATGATCATGAACAAAATATTTTGCAGTTGTTGATTCCCAAGTTCTGTTTCCTCACTCCATTTTGATCCTGTTTTAGATGCTGTCTGAGAGGCTTTTTTAAGGAAATAGAACTGTTAATTGTTAATAATCAGCTATTATTCACAAATAATGTCTTAAATAGAGGGAAAACATAAAATTCTTTGAGTTAGGACCTTTATGAAAGATATAAAGCAGCATAATTAGTTTACCTATAAATTAATTTGCGGAGTGGTTGCTCTCTGATAGGGTAAATAGGACTGTGGATCTGGAAACCCAAATCCTATGATTTAGGCCATTATTTATTTTCAGTTAAAATGGCTACTCTTGGCACATTGAAAACATGAAGTTGAAAATATTAATATCAAAATAAATACTTTAATGGGCAAGTTCTCCAAAGTATTTCACACTTAAAGTCTTTATTTTTAGACCAGACTGAAATGTCACAAAAGAGGCAGTTCTAGTTTGCTCAGTCTCCATTTCCACATAAACCTTCATTACTTACAAGCTACAAAATTAATGAAAAATTGGGAGTTTTTTCCAGTTTGACTTAAAGTCATAGCAAAATAGCAAATCAGGAAGATATGAGGAAATATTTTTTTTCCCTTTCTGGTGATTTTCAGAATTAGATTAGTAACCAAAATCAGGATTATTTCTCATAATAAAACTCTAACCTATAACCTGCTGAATGATATTATTAAAATATTATTCAAAAATATAACTAATAATGACACTATTTTTAACTCTTTAATATTTTTAGACCCAGTGTGCAATGCCACAACTCCCTCACAGTGGGGCTGGATTTGTTTTGGATTCTTTATTTTGTATGCAGTATAAAAAGTGAAGAGTTTCATAGGTGCATTTTCAATATTCGAGGGAAAAATCCAAACAAACAAGGAAATAAAATTAGGTTGAATGCACAAAGTAAGTTTGTTTTGACATGTAATATTGAAGCTCTTTGTTATTACTCTGAATGAAAATGGTAATTTGATCCTTTACTGAAGAAATTATAATTTTCAAATTTTGCAGAAAATATCTCACATATTTTACAAAACCCATAATATTGTTCTCTGAGCATTTGTTGCATCTCCTCGAAATTACACTTTTGAAATGAGTTATTGTCTTGTTTTGATGAAAGTAGAACATTTGGTTTCCTTCTTCTCGAGGCATTCTTTGAATGCTCTGCCAGTTTTGCATAGTTACGTTGAAATATTGTTGATATATTTAATGTTTGCTTCTGACATTTCAGAAAACACTCTGAATATTGTCATCGTGGGAGGTTTTTCGTGCCTATTTGAGCATTTTGCACCAACACCAAATTAAAATATCGGTGAGATTTTGCAGATCATCCTCTTCCTTCTTATTCCTACGTGAGGAAGCTTTGCCTTCTCGAGCATCTCTGCTCCCTGGAGACATCTGGGGGGATAATTTACATGTGCAACCCCAAACTGATTAATATTTAGGCAGAAAATGTGGCTTATAACCTCTCTTGTACAAGAAGAAACTTTGTTTAGGACTTCATGATCTAATACAATTTCTGCTGGGGGATAAATCCCCTCAGTCTGTTGCAGATATATCTGAAGAGGCCAAGGCTGACTTTTGTGTGTGGTGCTGAGTTTAACTTTCTCTCTTCACTTTAAGTTTCTCGGGTCTGGGTGATCCACGTGAGCGGGATAAATGTTTGCAGAAGCAAAATTCCAGCAAAAGTAATTTCCATCGCGCAGAACTGAAGCATTGAGTAAATTACAGATAAAAATGTGACCCTAAAGGTACATTTTGAACAGCCACTAGAAAATAAAAGCTTTTATTTCTCTTGTATTTGCAATGCAGCCATTCCTGTGTTTTATTTTAAGACACAATTTAGTGGCATGAACAATGTGTGGTGGATTGAAGGTGATGGAGATGAACGTTCTCTTTTCCATGGAGAATTATCAATAATACCATGATTTTCACCTGTTCTTAGAGCTGCTGAGAGCTTTCAGGTGGATGTCCACGATGAATTGAGAGTGACAATGAGGATAATTTTCTCCCCTTTAACTTCTACTCACCTTAAGCTCTTTCCTTTTTCCTGTATTCTTCATTTGCCATCGACATAAGAACCGTTCCTTGAACAAGAGGCAACAGAATAATCTTTAAACTTATACTCATGCATTTGCTGATTCTCCTTCCTCTTTCACTTCAGTCATTTCTGTAGGTTTTGATTTTAATTCTTTTCAGCTTCATGAAACATTTATCTTGTGAAGGCAGCAGTAAATAAGAACACCGAGGAAAAAAAAGAGATCTGCTGTGTTTTAATCATCTAAGTCTCCAAACTGTAGCAGTATGAATTTTAACTTTCCCTTGGAGAAAAGAATCAGGAATTGTTTAAGAGTTATGTTTTAGTGATTATTCCAAGCCTTTATCTGTTTTCTATTTGGCTGTTGCTGTATCTGTATTTAACCATAATATTTATTAGAAATCCAAAGTATTTTCAACCTAAATAAGGCACCACTTGAAAACTGACAAGATCATTGAAGTCCACGCTGGCTCTTAATTTTGTGGAGATGGAACAACCTCCTTTTAGATGTGTGCTAATTGCATTTGGAGATACTCTAAATATTCTCTACTGAAATGTAATAATAATAAAAGAAAAAATAGTCCTGAAAGGACTTAGAGTGTCATTTTAGTGGAAATATTTCTGTTCACTAACACTGATACAGAGTCAGCCAAAGAGGGCTCCCAAAGGATGAACCTATGGATTCTATGCAGAAGGGAACTACTAACAGTAGGCTTAAGATAATCTGATGCAAGTAAATACCATAAGAATCCCTTTTTTTTTTGTTAATTTCACCAAAGCAATCACTTGGTGAATTGAATATGAAGATTTGGAGCTGAAGAGTTCAGTCCTACCTCACTTGAAGCACTTATAAATATGCACTGTGCCACACAGCCTGGGACTGCAGTGAGGAGGTGATAAAATGTATTTTGCACTGTTTTGTCCTCGTGTTATTGCACCTTGCTCAGCAGATAATTTATTATGCTGGCTCTTAATAAATAATTGATGGAGAACTGATAACACAAAATTTACGGAATATGGAGAGGGTTTTATTAGAACATTAATATGCTCCAGGTGTGTTTTATTGGTCAATTAACACACGCCTCGAGGCGTGGGGTGATGGATGAGGCTGCTGGTGGAGGTTTGGATGAGCAGGATGGTAAAACACATCCTGGAGGGTCTTAATGGTGCTGGAAAGTGAGGAAAGAATCCGTAGATAGAAATTGCCCTGTGGTTTGGAGGTGCAGGCTAACTTTAAACAAGGAAGCAGGAGCTCTGGAAGCAGGCTAACAATAGCAGTGCGGGGCTTTTACAGAAATTGATTTACTCTCTTATTTGGGAGTAACTATCTTAGGGCCAAGGTGGTTTCCATTAATTTCCCAGCTTTCCCAGCAAAGTTGTAAAAGTTAGTTTGTCTCCCTCATACTTTATTTAAAAGGCCATGTACAACACAAGCCTACGTGTTATCCTTGAGTGCTGCTCTTAATCAAGGAGTGGTGGGAATATAGCCCAGACTTAGGCTGCTTTCAAAATCCTTCTTTTGGAAATAGATTTCTTTATTTTCTTTAGTGTTTTGGGTGTGGGCTGGGGGTTTTTTTGTTGGTTGGATGGGGGTTTTGTTTGTTTGTTTGTTTGTTTGTTTGATGGCTTCAGGTCTTTATTTTTGTATTTATGTGATGCTTGTTGCTTTTTCTCTACCTTTTGGAAAGGCTTTCACAGTGTCCCTTGACTATCATTAGATTTCTCCTTTCTTCTCTCTCGTCTGCTTTTCATTCCATGCACAACAGAAGATCAGTAGCTTTAGGCTCCCTTTTTGAGCAGAGTGGCTGCAAGGGAAGATGGAAAACTGCTCCGTTCGATGTCTGTGCGTTCCGAGGTGAAACTCTCCTAACTGCATGCACGGGGCAGAGGGCTCTGAGAGCAAAGGTTTGTCTGCAGCAGCTCAGTCCAAGAGTCCAGCTGGCCCTGGAGAAATCAACAGGCACGACAGGCAGGAGCAAATGCTTGCAGACAAAGTCTTAGAGCAGAGCAAACATCCAGATATTTCTCTAGGTAGGGCTCTTCGTATTTTTGTCTGCAGTATTCTTAACCAGAATATTGTATTCACACCATTTTGCTTAATAACACTTGAGGGAGATCTCTTCCATTTGTCTAAGAGGTTTTTAATCTCTCTGCATATTAACATCCAACCTGTCCTTTTGGAAGGTATTCCATCATTTTAATTCTGAATTTTGAAGGACAAGTTTGATTTACATCTTTGCTCTTTATGCTCAAGCTTCTGCCACATGCTCTCATCCCTATGGATCTTGTGCTGCAAGGCGTGGTGAATTATCAATCGATACTCAGTCATCCTATGTCCCCTCAACTGTGTTCTTACCCGTGCTGAAGAACCCTCAGCTGTTTTCTGCTTTAAGAAAATTTTATTTTATTCTTCATTCTTTTCAAGTAGGTCATGAATATATTAAATGCCAGGGGTTCCTATGGAATATTACGGAGTTTCTCTGTCAGTTTTTAATCCCTCTAACTGGTTTGTCCTCTTTCCTACCAGTTTAGTAACACACAAGGGAAACTTCTCTTTTACCTCACACTAAACGTGTCTTTATTGTCTAGTATAAAGTAGTTGTTTTGGGAATTCAGGTGTTATCATGTGCACAAACCTTATTTAAGGTATTTGAAAAATTCTTTTGGGTTTTAAAGGCCCTCTGTCTGCCTGCAAAAATCCCAGTGGCTTTTTGCTGTCTTGTTTAGGCCACCTTTGCTGCGTTAAGTGATACCAAGCTGCCACGTTCAGCTGAAGATGAGAATGGGCTGTACAGAGCCACCAAAATTTCTTATTCTGCACTGGGCATTGCTGCTTGCTGGGGTGAAAGAATGGAAACATCAAGAAATGTGGGGATATTAATCTGTTGCTCACAAGGTAGCCCCCAAATTCCTCTCTGATCAATGACAGAACAGGTAGCACAGGGGGAAGGTTTATTTTGAAGTGAATCTCTTCCCTCAACGTCCCTTCAAACCAGCTGATCATCAAAATGCAAGCCCTGCATTTGCACCTCCCTGCTCAAACCTGTTTTTTTTCTGTGTTGCGAAGGCAGATGGACTGCTTAGAAACATTATTTTTACTTCAGCAGGTGATTACCCAATTAAATGCTCTACCTGATTAAATGCTGGAAAAAAGTGTTTAAGATCATTAGTGGTAACAAGACTGGCAGAAGCAAGGTAGCGTGCAGAATAAAAAGAACCTGCTGCCCTCCCTCACAGCCCTTCTGCGAAGAGACAGGTAGAAAATGAAGATCATGAAAGGAGCTGGAGCAGTATCAAAAGCAGTGTGACTTGCAGAATTTCAAACCAGTGGCAAAAGCCAACAAACAAAATGACTTAATGGGAGCTGATTTCCCTTTGTTCGGAGGTCCGGGACAGGAATGTTCTGGCTGTGACTGAAGTGCTCACTCGTTCTGTAGAACCAGACTCTCCACATGGAGATTTTCTGGTTTGTTTATTCCTGCTTTGCCCCGGGCTTGCTGGAATCAGTGGAATTATTTAGCAAAAAGGTTCTGAGCAGAAACCAGAAGCCCAGGCCCTGGAGTTTGGAAAGGAATACCACCTAGCTGCTCTGGTGAATGAAAGGCTGAGTCCTTCTGAAGAGCAAGGTGGTTTGAGAGAAAACAAATGCCTCAGGGTTTGATGGGATGAGGTTGGTTGTGCTCTCCAGGCCTGTGCTCACCTCCTGAGCACACCTGGAGCTGCTGCACCTCTCCTGCCAGCCTCAGTCTGACCCCAGGCACAAAGGCAGCTTCTTTTATTTATCCATGCATGCATCTCTTTTGTTTTGGCTATTGCTTGGTCTTTTCTGGGAGACAGTTTTGTTTGCACCTCTTCTGTCAAAGATCCAAAATCTGCCTGTCTGTGACCTCAAAGCTGCTCTCTCAAAGCTTTGTGTGATCTGCCCTCGCCACAAAGGTTTCCTTATTATTGTGTGGCTGGAATTAGCAGTCTCATCTGAGTCATCTGAGTTATTTAGTTCTTCAGGATCAAAGCTCCATTCAAATAAAAAATTGTGCTCGGATGATTATTTGAAACTTTTGATGTTTAATGGGGGTGAGGATGTCTATGTGCCAAAACAAGGCACTGTATAAGGAAAAACTTCTAGCAGAAAAGAGGATTTTCTGCTGAATGTCCATGACAACCACGTTGTGGCTGACTAATTTTTAAAAGGGAAATATTGTTCATAATCTATTGGGCAGGCAAGAATCTTTTCTAGCTCTGCCTGAAAGACAGAAGGGAGTGATGGACAGGGAGCTTAGCAAGGGAATGTGAGATCCAGACAACAAATACCAGCACTGCTTTTGACTACAGATGAACCTGAAGTTGTTTCTAGCAAATACCTCTGAGAAAAAAAGTTTTTTGAGAAAGACTGGTATTTTGGCTGTCAGATCTGCTTCAGGTCTAGTGATAATCAACATCTTAGCTGCCTCAATTCCCTGATGAGCTGCTTTGAAAACATGAGCTTTATAAATCACCTCACCACGCTGTACTACAAAGGCCTGGTGATCAGCAATGCAGTGGCCACGTTTATGGGGAGAAAAGACATCATTTCAGGGAATAACACGAGGATGTATCAACTCCACACGTCTTGATTGCAGACTCTGCAGGTAGCCAAGGTTTCTGTGGCTTCCTCCTTGACCTTCACCTTTGCTTTCACAGGCTGCAAACTTCTCAGAGACGAGCATGGTGTGAACTGCATCTTAATAGCTGGAGTGCCTGATGGAGAGATTCCCTGCTATTCTTAATTGGGAAATAGCTGTAGCTGTGTCATCCAGCTTCACAAAGATCTGCTGCTTCCTACTTGCGGTTGTGTGGCATTTCTGAGGAAAATATGACAATTTATAACAAAGAAAGTTGGCTTTAGAGTGCATATTTACATCAGAATCTATAATGTCCCCACACTTCTGACAGATGTTAAGTTTTTCTATTTTATCTTACATCTCTCTGCTCTCTTTAAAGTGCAATAATTTTCGGTACCTATTAATGAATGATAAACAGCATGTTCAGTCCAGGTTGTGTCCATAGTGAGCTTTCCCAAGGACAGGGCAGGGATGGGGTGGCAGATCCAGAGTGCCTTCAGCTGACAAATCTCTTCTCATGTGAGTCTAATTGGAAATCCCTGGGTACCCGTATGAAGGCTGAGGGGTTCTGCCCTTTTGAGTTACCCCCCTGTTGCTCCCAGTCCCCCCTTTATGGTGAGAAGGAGAAAAAGTCTGGTTAGACTGAGCAGAATCATCTTCAGATGATCCAGGCAGAGTGACAAGAGGCAAACAAGGCCTTGTTGTCTCAGTCTAAATCCAGGAACCTGCAAAAGGAAGGGAGAATGATAGTTTGAGGAGGTAAGAGCTGTTCAGCTCTAGGTTGGCAGACCCGGTGAGCAGATGTGGGTTGTTATTCTGTCTGTTCATCCTAAAATCCATGGGAAGCAGTGAAATCTGGGGAAATGTTTTAGCAAGCAAGCTTTACTCTCTTCTAAACTGACTGTTTACAAGAGCTAAATATAATCTCAGTCCTTCAGCATAAATGAACGTGATGTTTGTAAGGGCTAGGATGTGTGTGGAGAAGGAAGCCACAAACCATTAGAAATGAATGGTAGGAGAAATTAGAAATAATGGCAGGAGAAAGTGATTTCAGTGAATTTGTGCTGCAGGAGGAGGCTGGGCCAGGCTTTCTTGGGAGGTGTGTTGGTTGTTCTGGTTCTGAAAACAGGAGAATAAGAGTGAGTAACCAGGCTTTCAGCTCTGCACTGCCACACTGAACAGGTCAGACCAAGATTTATTTTCGAAAGGAACAGAGCTACCTCACCTCTTTCAGATTTTTGTGCTATCACCAGAATCTGTAACTTTCTCAGTAGCCAGGTTTCAGGTTTTTGGATGGTTTATTTGTACACAATAAATCAGCTTCAGATCTTTTGTCTTAATTCTTCCAGCCCCTTCTTTGGCTCATCCTCCCTCAGAGGTACAGGTATGTTAATTAGGCATCAGGCTAATGGACTTGGGCAATCTGCAAATTGCATCTGTAAATCTACTTTAAACTTAACTAGAATACATGGAATCTGCTTTCTTTTTTAAAAAAGCTCTCTTAAAAGACGACTAACCTACTAAAATGGCAGAAATTTATTTCTAATGTTCGTTATGTTTGTGGTATTTTCTGTGTGCATGAGGCAACTCATTCATACCAAAACCAAAGTCAAGCATCATTAGATGTCAGAACAGCAATTCCTGTCATGTTCCCACAGAACTTGTTCCCACGATGAAAACTAAAGGCAAAATTAAGCAAGATCCTGAACTAATCCAAATAGGATCTCCAGAACTTAATGTTTCTTTATTTTCCCTTTTTCAGCCTGAAATAAATTTTTCCTACTTTCCTACTAAGATCGAAAAATGGTATTATTTTTTTGTTTTCTATTTAATATTAAGGTATATTCATGTTTTGTTATAGAATCCCATCAGAATTGCTTCACAGGCTACTTCAAAAAGAGAAAGGAGCAGACCTTCCACACAACAAATCACCTCACCTGAGAAGTTGATTTTCCCGTTTTTCTAACCAGTGTTTCCAGTAAAACCATATTTGTACCTAATCTGAAGAACATTTGCAGATCTGAAGGAGCCTCTGAGCTCAGCTCCTGTTTCCCAATGTCACACAGAAATGTGACAACCAGCAGAGCGCTCTCAGCCTTTTGCTGGGTGGAAATTTGGGATTTATGGTCAGAAATGATCAATCCTTTGCCATTTCTGAGGGCCCTGGTACAGGACACAAAGAGTCACTGGCAGCAAAGGGTGACAGAGCCGTGGTGAATTATTGAAGTTGTGAGGAAACTTCAGTTCAGGTGTTTGCAGCTTGATCAAAACCACTTGTTTCTGAAGTGACCTGTGGCTCTCAGGAGGTTCTGCTCCAAACCAGGGGCCTCTGGGAACATCAAACACAGACCTGGGTCAGGTGTTATCAGAGAACATCTCCTGTAGCCACAATTTCCTGTTCGAAACGTTGTGTACCTCTCCTGGCACCTGCTGCGATCAGGGCAAACGGGATTCCATGTAATCCTAACTCGTGTGGCACAGACAATGGGATTACACAGCTCCTGGAGAGCTGCTTTCCTGCACAGCTCGAATTACAGCAGAGCCCAGGGGCTAATCAGTGACCAAACTCCTGTGGAAACTAAGGAGAGAGGAAAGATAAAATAACAAAAAGATTTGTGCTGCTGTCTGAGTGATAAGCATTAGTACAATAATACCTAAATTCTCCCCTAATGAAATATAGAGCAGAATTTTTAAGGCTCTGATTTTTTCTTCCTCAGGGCAACTGCAGCATTCCCGTTAGAGGAAGAATCCGCAGCATTTTCAGTGGAAAATTTCAACTGCCTCTCTTTTCCTGGGGAAAATCTGGTTTCTGATTGTTTACTCCTCACATTTAATTTGGAGTTCCAGAACATATCTATCAACCTGTGTATCAGATAATCAGCTACCTTCAATTATGTGTGTCAATCACACACGGTTGGGTGATATAAAGAAAATGTAAAAGAACACAGAGACACATCAAACTGGAAAAATGTGGAAATTTATTCGGTAGATTGGGAGGAACTTGGTGCTGAAGACTGCAGGAGAGATGAGGCAGATGAGAAGTGAGTCCTTTTGAGAGGCTGAGATCTCTCACAATGTGTTTAATGGGAGCTGAATATACAGAATTGGGCACTGAAAGATTTATTCACTGGGTTGTTTTCTAATGAGACAGAAGAAAAGATCACAGATGAGAAAAGTAAAATATTCAATAGTTTTGTGATTGCTCTCCAGAAGATGATCCTCACAGTTAATAAAACATGGTGATTGCTCCCAATTTAGGCTAGGCTAATTTTTTAGGCTCTTTCAGTCATTTAGTATGAAAAAGCAAAAATTAAACATTAAAAACATTTTTTTAATGAAAAAAGTAAGATTAAAATTCAAGTTCATTAGGTTTTCTTATGGAGCAGAGAGGCTGTGAAACTTCTGTTAACAGTCAATTTCTTATCTCTATTCCATTAGTCTCAGGTGTTAAAAAGAAAAAAAAAATGTCTTAGGGAGAAAAGATCTTAAAGTAATCTTAATTTTTTTCCTCTCTAATAATGTCATAATACACAGGTTTGAGGTAAATATATATTCTGCTGGGATTATCTATAGGATAAATTGATTAGCATTTGCTGGACCCCTTTGGAGAGCTCCCAATAAAAGGCAGTTTGCACTTTTTTTTAGTATCCTTTAATTCTAACACACTACACTACTTCTATTCTGGTTTGTTTTGTGGGTTTTTTTCCCTTCCAAGAGGTATAAATTTTAAAGGCCTTCCTGGTGGAAAACCTGGCACTAGAAAAACAGATGGAAAAATGATAGAGGGCTTTGTGCTAATCAGATTAACAGAAACAGGGCTGCATATTTTTTCCTGGGTGATTATTGACAGATGGGTATGGATATTGGAATTTGTATCAGGCATTGCACTGCACTCTCATCCAAGTCTTTTTTTTTATAAAGTCTTTAATAAAGTCATGTTGCATTATAGAAGCTAAAGAGGCTTCCTCTTGTTCTTGCAATAAGCAATGGAGATTTGATCACAGCCCTACTTAGAAAACTGACAGAAACGAGACTGGCTTTTACTAAAAGGTTCTTTTTTCCCCTAAATTCCGTGTGCAATTTGCAGCTGTGGATGAAATGCGTACACAGATGAAGAACTGAGGAGGAGCAGCTGCACTGGTGCCCCAGTTAAATCACTGAACTCGTGCTTCAGAGAAGTTTTCTCTGACAGGAGTGAAGGCAGCAGCACCTCGGGAACTCATGCAGAACTGGAGAAGGTGCTTCCTCTGACAGTCACACGGCAGCAGCAGAAATCCAAATTAACGGGGTGTGTTGAATAACAAGTGTTATGAGAATCAATCAGATACCTCCATAAATGCTGCTCTGTCTGCCTTGGTGTTGGAGAAGTTAAGCTCCACTGGAGAAGTGCAATATTAAACATGCCAGAGCTGAAGTACGAGAAATTCAGGAAATGTTGGGCCAAAACACCTGACTGGAGTGTTTACATTTCATTCATCACCCCGTTCTGTCATTCTGAATGCCTTTTTTATATCAATAAGGTGAAGAACAAACTTATCAGTATCTTTGTGAGGATTTACAAGCTTCCTCAGAAACCCCTCAGCTTTTTGAAATGCCAACCTGGTATTTGCAGTGTGCACTGCCAATCATCCATCTGCATTCTGTCACAGAGGCCACTTCCCACGGAAGGTGTGTGGTGGCTGGGGGAGAAAAAAAGGAAGAAAATATCTTTTCTGTCAATCTTTCTGCTGATAGTGTGGTAGCTTGTTCAGTCTTGCACAGTTCAGTCAAGTCATGCTCACTAATCCCAGCTGGAATTCCTGAAAGCTTTTAATGTCTCATTTTCTGGAACAACTCTTCTGGATCCTTCCCTTCCAAAGAGCACTTACCAAGCCCTTCAGCAGCATAAGGTGATTCTGTTCTGTGTTAGATGCACGTGAATATTCTAGAGACACTGGGTTTATCCAAAATTTGGTAGCACACCAGTTACAATGAGGGGTGAAACCTTCGTGTCTGCTAGCTTCGATTAAAGTTTCTTTACAGCAAAAGATTTGACAGATGACAAAGTAACTGTAGAAAACCTGAAGGGGCACGAACACAGGAGATGCGGGTTGTACATCCATCATTCCCATTGTTGTTATTCCCCCGTATCTCCATTTCTGCTCCCCACGAGGGGGATTTAAACTGAGAACTCAGGGCTGGGCTGATGCTCTGGCTGACCATCAGCACATCCAGCACCCGACACATCCTATCAGTTATCCCTGCTCTGCTCCTCTCTCCCAGCTTGTCCTGACCACTGTCACCATTGCGCCTTTTACAGCATGTGCACGTCAGGAATGGATTTTGCCCTTAGATAATATTGTTATCTTCCTGATAAGAAAATTGTGCATCAAAATGTTTAAGCTCGTTGCCAGAAGAATAAAATTAAGCGCGTGTGACTGACAAGCAGCTGAACAGGTGAGAGCACAGAAATGGGGATATTGTGAAATGTGGACTTGTCTCAAAGGCAGTTTCTGTTAACGATGGGACAGATCTAACAAAGGCAGCGCCTCATCAAGTTCCTGTCAATTTAGTGTGAAATTATTGACATCACAACCAAATTTTCAACTCGTGTGTGTCATTATGGAAGCCTCACAACTTCAGTGGATTCGATTTGCAGGGAACCAAAGCAGATGAATTGTCCTGGAAGACAAATCATTGTTTCATGTGGATAAGACCTGATTACTTCTGTTCTGTTAGCAAGCCGCAGCAAAAGATTGTCGGGGTATATAAGACTGAAATTAAAATGTAGATTTCCAGAGAAAAGAGCAGTAAGAAAGACTGACAGCTGACTGATGCCGTGCTCTCCTAGAGAAGTAATTATTTCTGCTTTCAAGCGTTCAGATTTTCTCTATTAACCTTCTCATAATTTGTTGCATACATTTGTTTTCTTAATATTTCTCTGAGAGGTTTCTGAGCCATCAGTTTGGAGTGTGAGCACGATGAAGTTTTGTGCCTGGCCAGCCAGGAGGGTGTTCAGGCTTTGCTGGGTACAGCATGGATTATTGTGCATCCACCTGCTCTCGTCTCCCCTCGTTGGATGCTTGGGAAAAGAACCATTTCCTGAAAAACAGGGATGTACTGCCTCGTGATGCAGGGAGATACTGGTGATTGGGGCCTTACAGACAGCAAAGCCACAAGCAGATAAGTTTGTAAACAGTACTGAAAAATAAAAAAAATAAATAAGAGCACAGTTTAAAAACCATTTTTGCTGCCTCAGCAAATGTCCCATGCACGTTGTGCCATTCAAACTGCCTCGTCTGGCACCAATTTTTTTTCTTCAGATGTGCATTGTCTGAATGCAAACACATCACTAATTTAAGCTTAAAGACTTTAAAAATGACCAGCAAATCCCATTCAATTTGAAATGTTTGGCAAGTCTTCTCAATGTCATTGAAGAAAAGGAGGATGCCCTTGGAACAAGCCTGGGAGATGATCCCACAGATTCCACAGCTCCTTATCCTTCTTGTACAGTGTGCAGGCCCATTTGGGGTTTCTCTTGTTTTCAGGCACACACATGATAAACCATCAAAATATCTGCTTGAATAATTCCTTGATACTATTTCATACAATAAATAATTTTAAATGTAAACGTTTTAATTGTTGTACTTTCTTAAGCTCATGGCCTATTTTATGATAACTTCTGATTACTCTGATCATCAAATTATAGGAAGTATTTCACTTTCTCCCTTCATCCCTGCTCCTTCACTTAGCTGGATTTGCAGCAGATGCATTTAGCTAATAGAACAAGAAATTACAAGTGTATGAATAATTGTTTTTAAATGCTATTTCAAGTCCTATATATAGCATGACTTTCCTGGAAATCTTTCCACATACGGTTTGGTAGGAAATAGTCTCCAAGCAGGTTACAATGTTAATTTGATAGCTAAACCTTTCCCAATAGTCGTGTTCTTGATCTGCTTATAAAAGAAATCCCATTTTAGGCTGAGTGATTGCAATCAATTTGCTGTTACCAAGTTATCAGAGAAAGGAGCTGTACCACACAATACGAAAAAAATCCCAAACAATTAATGTTAGAGAAAGCATTCTTAAAATTCCACCCTGAAATGTGTGATTTAGGCCAGTTTTTATCCCAACTGCTCAGTAAAAATGCAAAGAGAGGTTAATATAATAAAATATGGGACTACTTAAGCTGTTAATTTTCTAGCCAAGTTTAGATGAATATCATGGACTGGGATGCTAAAAGCCATCTACCATAAATGTTTAATGAACAAATAAAGCTGTCAAAGGCAAATGTGCACTGCACATTATAGATGTATTTGCTTTGGGTAGATCGTGCAATCACAATCATTGTCTGAGCAAGGCCTGAAGTCTGTTTTCCACCACTTTAGTATTTTTTAATAGTCTGCTCTCAGGCTGGTTTTGTAGGGTTGTGTGGCCTGTTTTTCAGGCCAGAATTATAGGACCAGTTGTATAATTCTTCAGGCTTTCCAGCTTGCAAATATTTTTATCGATTTGACCAAACTTCAGCTGTGACCCAACTTCTAAAAAACCACAGAAACGAGGACAAAAGTCTCCTTTTGCATCTCAACCCAAGATCTCAGTGCTGAAACTTCCCAGCCCGGAATATTTCAAATGATTCAGCAGAAAGTAGCAAATTCCCATGTAGAAGAAAATATTGTTTCTACCTCAAATGCTTCTAAAGCAATCCACAGGACATCACCACCCCTGCAAAGATCCACATTCTCTATTTAATAATAAACCTGGAAGGGATTTCTACAATATCTTTTTACAACTCCCTAGAACCCATGTTTTCATTTCCATTTGGATATGTTTCATATAAGGCATTATTGATTTTCCAGCCAACATGGATCTTTGGGAAAAAAAAAATAAGATTTAGCCTTTCACTATGGATTCTTCTCATTTAAGGTCCTGTAGAATGGTTTTGGAATGCTGACTCACTCACTGATTTTTTATTTTTTTTTTCTAGGGAGGTCTAATCCCTCCCAAAATCCTAATGTATGTAGGGAGGGAATTTCGTAAAAAAATTAAAAATTGTGTGGTGAGTGGAAAATTCTTTATAAGCTCTGGTGAAGTTGATTATATGCATTTTCTTCAACACATTAATAGAAACCACAGAAATTTCAGCAATTCCTTGTGTGTAAAAGGGCATCACTTTTATTGCAGCCTTCCTACAAATATTTTAATCAAAAGAGTTACCTTTGAACCCAAGGACTGCATTTCACTAAGACCTGGAAAGAAAATGAACATTTCTTTGGGTAAAAAAGATAATGTGACATTAAAGTCTGAAAAGTTGATATTTGACAGTGGAGAAATAAATGGCCCAAACCTGGCAAACAGCATGTTCTACAAGAAAATAAATTAGAGTGGCATAACTATAGTGACTGCTGAATTTGTACTAATCATTTGTAAATGAAATCCTCTTTTCATTAGCATTTCCATGCTCGCATGCATAATTTACTACAAAGGTTTGCAGGCACTAACACAGTTTTCATAAATTAGTCCTAATTTTGGTGTTGCTGAAACCTCGGAAACTTTTGAATGCGGTTGGATTTTTACATAGGAAGAAAAGCATAACCTTGATTTTCTAAAAGTCAGATTTAGTGCTTAAAATGTATGCAAGGGGCCTGATTTCCATCCTGTATTTCTTTTTGTAGCGGCCTGAATGCAAAATAAGTATAAAAAATGACTACAGCTACCAGAGCAAAATAGTGGGTTTAGGGCCTGCTCCCTGTAAAATGCTGGAATTGTTTTCCAGGTGAGCACAAGCTGAGAATAGCACAGGCTGTTCAACAGGGATTTAATACAGCTTTACCTAACAGGAGTAGGAACTTATATTAAGTCCCAGGGATTTTAAATTACCTGATGTTGAGAATGCTGATCATTTTCTATTATTCCTGTTGCAATTCTGAGGGGGGAAGTTCTTTTAGGGAATCTGGCTAACTTCATAGTTTGAGAAAATTTAACGTGGTTCTAGTCCAGGAGTGTTCAATTATACTTCTAGAAACATTCTAAATTTAGACTAAATTTAGAAATAGTCTAAACTTTTAGAGTCATAACTCTAAATACTAATTTGACCACATTTTCCAAATTAACTGCATGTTTTGTTTTCATTTTTCATGGTCCTTTGCTCTTGCTTTCACTGGTATAAATGTCCTTGAAACAATGAGGAAGCTTCTGGGAGCTGGGACACAGAACATGGGTGGGGTGGATGGGCTCTTCTTCACCTCCTTCTTCCTCAGCTCTCCCTGATCCCAGCATTTGTGCAAGGAAAGGAACAGAAAATCCATTTCTGTGTTCCAATCTTCCTGCAGAAACCCTGCAGCAGACTGGGAATGGCTGGGACCCAGTGGCTCCAGAGAATGGGATGAGGTGGAATCGTGTCCAAACCCTCTGCAGCGTTGGGAAGAACTGGCTGCTCCCCTGCTTTACGTGATCAGAGCCCTGCTCTGTGAACTGCTGGGCAGAGAGGACAGGATGCATTATTTTTATGAAGCGAAATCCATTCAGAATTTGCAGGATGTCTGTGTCATTGGTTTCGATGGATTTTGCTTAGTGGGAAAACCAAAATGTCCCAGTCATTGTTGGTGTCACCCAGCTCTGCAGTGGCACTGGGCTGCTCCTCCTGCACCTCAGCAGGTGGGAACAGCACTGAGCCCTTAGGAAGCTGTGTGACCATTAAACACCAGGAGATTAAAGACTGGAGAGCCTTTAAAATAACGTTGTTATGTGGTTCATGGAAGTGAAGGCACTTTGGATTGTGGAAACAGCAGCTTTCTGACGCAGAGGGGTGTGCAGTGGATGTGGTAGGTTGAGGATGTGCATGGTGTGGGATATAACACCCTGCACAATGGGATTTGATGAGGACACAGGCAGATCCTTCTCTGCATCTTTATTCATTGAGGGTTTTGGTGGTGTAGGTAAGACATAAATACAACCCCAAAAACGAACAGATTAATCCCACGAAGGTAAGAATTTTAATTTCACGGGGAAAGCCAGGACAAACCTTTCTACAGCTCTGCCTGGCAGTGGGGTGAGGGACGATTTTAAAGCCCCTTTTTCTATCAGCATCACCCTTTAGCCACTGAGTGGCTGAATCTTGCTGCCAAGCCGTGCCCTGCAGTGGTGGTGCCAGGCAGGCTGAGGGCTCCTCTGGTGGCTTTTTGCTGAGAGATGCTGTGCTGCTCCTCTGCTACTTGTGGATGTAAATTGAATTGTGACAAATACACAGAGAACTGCATTGCCTGGAGACCGAAATCAATGCTTGCGTGTGCTCAAACAAAATTATTTTTCACTCGCACCTCTCTTAAGTGAAGTCATTTTAAAGGGGCTGCATATTTCATGGTTTACACACATTGCTTTTTCCTTCCTGAAGAAAAATATCAGGACAATAAATCATCACTAGAGGAAGTTTTGCCATGTTTAGTGATTTCATGAGAGAGATTTTTCTACCTATATAATATGCAAATATTTCTGAGGCATGTAGGAAACAGAAATTGTCTCGTTTTACACTGGAGATGTGAGTGTAAAAAGTCCGTGGGTTTGGGGATTTCTCTTTCTGGGCTAACTTTACAAACCAAATGGGTTAACAGAAATGTGTGCATCAAATTTTTTATAAGGTTCAGAACTTGAATTTACAGCCCTCATTACATCCAGGGAAAGATCTGCCTGTGTGTTTTGAACACCAAAATTCAAAGTGTTTTTGGGCAGTTTTAGGATAGAGTTATAAGGAAGAATTTTAGTGTGGTAGTAAAATCTTACATCTGCTTTATGAGAGAGACAAATGTGGGTTTCTTAAGCAGATTATTATCATGTAGAATGCCTGTAAGATTTGTTAGAAAATCAAACTTAAAAGACTGTCATTTTCTTTTGAGAGACACTTTAGATGACAACATTACAAAAAAAAAAATCTTATAACTCTAGTTAAAGTTAATAGAAAGAACTCTCTCTGAAGTGCCCAAGCTCTTTAAACCTATTCTTTTTAAAATTCATTGCTTAAGTGGAGATAAAACTAAGCTAAAATATCTACATTCAGCCATTAAAAATTTGAGACATTAAAATAAACACTGACTCATTCTTCTTTTTCCCCTTGAAAGGTGACCAAAGCTTCCAAAAGAGTTGAGAAACAGTTTAATTGGCTCCTTGGTGTTTTAAAGCCCCAAAAATCTGTGTGAATATTATCCAAGATTATTTTATCAGTGACAATGCAGCACCCGGGGAAGCTGTTCTGGGCCAGGCCAGTTTGGCTCCCTGGCATTTCCGTGGAGGAGCCCTGGAGAATTTATCCCAAGATTAGAGTAACATTTCTGCCGTGTTACATGTGTAATTCAAAAGAAGAACGAGATGGGGGAAAATATTTTCGTTAGATTTTTTCTCTCTTCACCCACTTTCGAGAAGTATTTTTATTCTCTGCTTGCAATGGAGACAGAATCTTCTGTTTTTCTGGAAACAGGATTGTCTGAACATGAATGTTGGCATTTCTGGATTCACTGAACCATAAATTCTTGAAAATTTTGCCCAAACCAACCTAATTCCACTGAAATGATAGAATTGCTGTACAATATCTGAGATCAGCCTGAGTGCTCTGGATCAATCAGTCCCCAAGGCACGGGGAGAGGAAGTGGGATCAGCAGAGGAGCTGTAACTGCATCTCCTGGCCACAGACAACATCAAGGGCAGAGAAAAGCACAGTTCAAATGAACAGGACAATTCCACAGGAAGAGTAGTAGTAATAGTAGTAGAAGTAATAATAATATTAATAATAATAACAACAGTAATTATAATAGTAATGATAATAATAATAATATTATTGAAATACCACTGAATTTGGGTCCTCAATTTTAGACTCCTCCAGAAGATCTGCATTTCAGTAGAAAGAACAACTCCTTCAAAATTCAAACCTTTTGGGGAGATCTCAAGTTGCCCTCATTAATCCAAAGCTCGTTTTTGTGGTTTAGAGCCCCTTAAATGAAAAACTGGCAGAGTGGACTTCAAAATGACTCTTTTTTTCTCCTTGCTGACCTTGCGTTTAAGTAAGAAGAGTTGAATGAAATTTATTGGCAGCTTTTATAATTGTTTTGAAACCACTCTGCCTTCTCACTTTGTAACTGAATGAGTTGGCAAAGCTTTCCAAAGGAGCCAAGAAGGTCATTGGAAAATCGCTGGCCTCAGCCTTACTTAAAACAACATTTGTTAACTTCTGTTACATTTACTCTTAAAAACAAATTAACATTTTAAAACACTGGTAAAACATCGATTGGCCAATTCTGGTGGAATTTCTGTGAAGTATATAGAGCATTACCTCCTCATTAATAACACATTAGCTCTTCATTATTGCGTCATTACAATGAACAGCGGAAGGATTATTAATATCTGGTCACAGTGAGTGTTACCAAAAATCATTCCCAGTCTGGGAAATTATTTGGCCCGTGGTCATTCCATGAATACATTTTGCTTCAGTGATCCAGCGTGCTCTTAATAACACGAGAAAGAAAAATACAAAACGCTGCATGGTGGAAAAGGAAAAGGAAAAGGAAAAGGAAAAGGAAAAGGAAAAGGAAAAGGAAAAGGAAAAGGAAANCCAGGGTCAGGCAGTCAGGGCTGACCTGGCAGCCAGCAGGGATGGAGGGCACGGCACCTGCAGATGCAGCAGGCTCGGGGGACAGCCCTGCCCAGCCGCCTGCCAAAGCACCCTGCCCCAGGAAAGCACCCCGGGTGAAATGTCGGCTCCAGTGTCTGGGATCATTTGTGTTTGTGTTCATTCCAGGGGATGGAATTTGTGGAGTTCATGTAGGAAGGAGAGTTCAGGACTCCACTCTCCACGATGCCTCTCAGAGAAGCTTCTTCTTGAAAGAGGAATTGTGTTCTAAAACACAGTGAAAACTCTAAAATAACTTTATTTTTGCTCCCGGCTTTCCCTTCCAGCAAATAACCTCTTTGGATTTTTGGTGTCTACCTTCTCTATCACAGCAGTAAAGCTGCAGCCTTATCAAATGCATGGAATAAAAAGTGAGGTGCGCAAATAAATCCTCTCACCCAAGTAAGCAACACAGAGATGGAGGATTTCTGCTTAAAAAGCAAAACACAGAGAAACAAACCCAAGCCAATGAATCGTTAATCCAAAACAAAATACTCTTGGTTGTCGGCTGTGTTCTCTAAAATGTTCCAAACAGACTTTGAAAGAACTATAATTCATTAAAGTGTACCTGACACAAATACTTTATGTTTGGGGTTTTGTTTTTAATAACTAAGGGTTTTTTTTCAGATCTTGATTTGTCTCAGTTTTGGTATAAATGATTTGAACTTCTTCATAAATAACAAAAATGTCAGAACTGATGCATTAGTTGAAAAAAAGCCTTATATTTTTTCCAGTGGTAATGAGATTTTATTGTTATTATTTTCCATTTTTTTCAGAACATATAGCGATGATATACAAGAATATACTAACACCCAACATTCGGTGTGAGCAGTATAGTGAAGCAATCCTAATGGAAATGATGTCTTTCTTGCTTGAAGATTCCCAGGAGAAGAATTAGAAGGAAAATACTCGCCCTGCAATGGAACAAATCAGACTAACTCCAGGCTATACAGAACAATTTTGAGCAGTGTATGATACATAAGTCTAATTAGCTTTTGGGAAAGACAAACTGCAACAGCACCCCAAAATAATAATAAAAGTATAATTTATTGTCAATTTATCCCTGGGAAATCTAGTGACAGAAACACATCGAATATAATACTGCTATTTGTATATGCCATGATTACAAGCTTTAAAGTTTTCATGCTGCTGCAACCTTTTTGTTTGTTACCGGAATTACACAGAGGAATTAGGGAATTGTTCAGCTATCTGAGAGACTGATGCGGAGTTTTTCAGCTGAGTTTCCTAACTGAGGAGGGAGAATTTGCCAAACCTTGTTAAAATTGAGCACAGCCGTGAACATCCTGAAATGCCAACAGTTTGTAATATTCCTGTTTTCAAGCCTCTCCAGAGGAAAATGGAGTTGCAACTTTTAATGTCTCAGAGAATCCTTGTTTCCATATGCAGAATTTCTCTGGAGCTGGGGGTCTCGTGCAATGAGATAATTGGGATTATTTCGGACTAGATCAACCTTGCCAGTGGAAATGAGAATTATTTACTCAGATGGAGGGCAGTACTGGTAAGGTCGGGTTGGGTGGAAACTATCGGGAGCATCCTGAGAAATAATCATAGAATTATAACATCACGGGGATGGAATCACTGAATGGTTTGGGTTGGAAGAGACCTTAAAGGTCATCCCAGTGCCACCCCTGCCATGGCAGGGACACCTCCCACTGTCCCAGGGTGCTCCAAACCCTGTCCAGCCTGGCCTTGGGCACTGCCAGGGATCCAGGGGCAGCCACAGCTGCTCTGGGCACCCTGTGCCAGGGCCTCCCCACCCTCACAGGGAAGCTTTTCTTTCTTATATCTAATTTAAACCTACCGTCTTCCAGTTTGAAGCCATTCAACTGGTATAAAAAGAGAAAATGGTGTAAAAAAGGATGATTTAAGATCGAATTTATGTCCAATCTTAGTTTTGGGGCACAGCGAGCAGTTTCAAATAATGGCAAACTTTTAGTCTAATGGCTGTAATTACAGACCCCAAAATCCTTGGAGAACAGCAGCTGCTTATTCAGTTCTTGCCTTTAGCCTACAGGAGAAGTGGAGAATAAATAGATAAATCCCTTAAAAGCAATGAAGAATTTAATGCACGCATGGAAAAGAGTTGGGAAACAATTCTCTAACCTCATATGAAACGACGTAGGGCACCTGTTGTATTGGCTGGTGCCTGTAAAACACCAGGCAGATGTTGTTAGAAGCAAATAATTCAAATTAATACAGAATCCTAAGCAAATTTGTGCTGCCTGAAATGATTTCTTTGGGTTTTTTGGGTGGTAAACAAGGTGTTATGATCTCTAGAGATGTCTTGCATCAATAAATTTAGTGTCAGGCCATTTTTAGGCTTGTAAATCATCTATGGGGTGAAAAATGTGCCAAGGCACACCTGTGTCTGGCTATACTCATGTGTATAAATGTACATTTTCTTGAGGAGATTTCAGAAACGATTACAGCAAAATTGCAATGTAGAACTTGCAGGATTTACTTCTTCCAAGGCTGATCAGACTCATCTCAGGGCTGCACTGGCAAGCTGGCCAGAGAGCTGCAGCCTGCCCGGCCGAGGGTCCTGCGGGCAGAGCAAGCACAGATGGAGCGGATGCAGCTGCAGAACCACGCCAAGGGGCTCTGCCAAGGGGCTCCTCCAGCACAGGGGCTCGGTTCTGGGATGGCCAGGGAGGAGAACCTCTTCCCTTCCTTCCCCTGGAGTGCTTTAAGTGATTTGTAAACTGGAGGAGTACAAATCTTTCAGACGGTACCAGGTGCAGGAGGTTTCGGGGAGAGGCCGCAGTCAGCGGCAAATGGGAATGAGGATGAAGAAGCTGGCAGACAAATCTCATTGATTTCAGCCTGCCAGAATGGATATTGGATGAGGCTGGAGACCTGCTGACTCTGTCCTCTCCTAAAGACTGCTGAAACATTCAGATGAGGAGACCTGGGAAGAGGCAAAGTCACAAAGCCAAGATTCTTCTCCATAAAGCAATTCTAATTTTAACTCACAATCACATATGCAGAGATTCTCGTTTCTTAGAACAGAATAAGGGCCTAAGGTATTGCTGTTCATTTTGGATGCAGATTATTCTTGAAGCCACAGTTAAAATTATATTTTCTTTCCAATTTTCTGCTTGGGATTACAGTTTTTACTTTTATGTGACTGTACAGTTCAATTAATTCAAATGGGGAACGGATACACGTTTTGCAGAGAGAATAGATTTCATTACTCTTGGTAGATTATTGTTCCCTGCTGTCAAGAAACAAGGTGAATATTCTGGTCCAGATCTTTTATTTACTCTAGTCAACCAAAACACAACATTTTACTGGGTCTTTTTCAGAATTAATATTTTTTTCCATGACTGAAGAGAATCTAGGCCATGAAATTTATGATTCTGTCTTGATTTCAGATTTCTTGGCCAGTGTAGTCCCTGTCTCTAAGAACACAGAAAATTGCTCCCAGACTGGAGATTTTTGTGAGCAATTACACAAATGGGAGCTTTTAATTATTCTGTTTCTTTTATTCTGAGACATTCAGTTTTAGAAATTAATGTATTAAAGTAAAATTGTAAAAGAGTATGTTCTTCATTAGCATTTTTTGAGGTTCTGTCTACTAGGGCTGCAGTGAGAATGTGAAAGCCATTTAGGTTTCATTAAGTGTTATTGTCTTAATGAGTAAACTGTTCAATTCCTGTTTCTTCATCAGTATAATATATAAGAAATAACCAAGTGAATGACTTAGAAGCATTATTGAATTCAAATAATGGGGGAATTTTCTTCAGGAAGGTCCTGAACTGTGGAATTTTGAAGGTGACCCCGTCCCAAGGATTGCTACAGAAACTGATACAGCACAAACAGTGACCTCCATGGGAGCAGGGTGCCTGTGATTTATGGGTTTAATAGGATTCACTCTTTCCTGCCTACTCTGGGGGTCCTAATTTTTTTTTTTTTTAATTTTGTCTCAAATAATATGCACATTTCATCTTCCAGACTTCCTTTTTAACAGTCTGTTAACTTTGTTATCTTTGTCTCGATAAAAGTTCAGAAAATATTGTAGAGAGTATTTCTGTGGTGTACAGAAACTTGTACCTGTCTGAGAAAACATTTAACTTAAATTTGAATAGAAGATAAAAAACCTGAGTATTTAATAACATCGGAATTTAACAGACAGCAATTTTAACCAACTTTTCAAAGTCAGCAGGGCTGCACTCTGTGATGGCGTGTCACAGGTTCTGAAAACCACCTCAGAGCGAGATTTGATGGGAATTGATTGCAGCCTTATCACTGAGTTCGTTATCAGATAGGAGCCAACTCGTGGCAGGTGTTTGTTTAGCTGGGTTAGATAAAGCTGCAGAGCCTTTGTCACCTGGCTGCAAAAATGAGAATATTCCTTCATGGCCAGAAGTGTCAGGGAGGACAGGGGATGTGGCAAGGCTTGTTAGAAGAGAAGGAAAAGTTGGATTTTTATGCATTTTGAGGAGAGGGAAAAAAAAAATTGGTACACTCACATTGCTGGGTTTGGGGGTTTTTTTTGTCTATGCTTTCAACTTAAATAGGTTTACTCCTAGATTGTACATAGTACAAATTTCTGAGAATGAGTAGGAAATGTACTTGTGGAAGGGATTAATATTTGTACATTAACTCTGTGCTGACAGTGGTAAAAACTCGTTAATAGAGTCAGAAAAATGGAAAGAGCTCAGGAAAAAGAGGATCAGTAAAACCATAATTTTCCTGTGCATTTTCCTAACTTCTGTCTTAAAGGCTTTTATTCTCGTGTCCTCTTTGTCACTGTGGTCTAATGAGGAGAAGGATGGGAGATTATGAAACGTTATCAGCAGGGTGGTGGAAGCTGACTTTCAAATCCAGTTTCTGGCACCATCGATTGTTAGATTAGAACTGGAATTTGGTGCCCAAATTGCACAACACCAGCTATTCTCACAGGGGTGGTGTTATCTACCAGAGTTTAAACAACTTTCTTTTGATAGGTGGAACCTATTTTAGGTAAGAGCTATCCCTGAACTCCTCACGGATCACCACGTTGCCTCAGAAGTCAAAATACAGTTTTATTCCAGAGAAAAATGTTATTTTTCCCTTAAATAGTAATACATTAAAAACGGAACCTATAAAAACCCAAAGATCTATTTAGATTCTAAAACTTCCATTACTTTGTGTTTCAAGAGCATAAATGAAGCCGTAGAGAGCTGTACTTTATTCTGCATGAATTGTAATGCTCACAGTTGTTCATTTAATAACCCCAGCCACTAGCCAGAGACGTCTTTAAAAAAAATAAAATCTAAGTATTTTAAAATATCCCATGTGCCCCATAAATGTAATTAAAGAATTGTAAATTTGTTCTCTAAGCAGAGATTTCCTCCCCTCATGTTTATGAAGTATAGCTGACTAAAATTTGGTTAAATTTTATTTACAAATATATAAAAGTATAGTGATATGATTTCTGTAAATGTTTATATTTTTATAAAACACTTAATAAAGTAGAGGCTAAGCTGTTTTATGAATAATTCAGGCTAGAAGACTGACTCTCATCAGCCTACTCTTTATTTTTCTGAGAAAAATATATTTTATAAAATTTAATGATTCTTGAACCCACATTGTTTGTGGAAGCATTACCTACTCCTGCCTGTTTGCTCCTTCCATTTCTTTCTCTCACACACACAGAAAAAGTACTTTATTAATTAAACTACCACAACACATTTGTCTTCACGTGTCAATCTCCTTTTCCAATCTCATTATATTCAGGTGCTGGATGATATCAGCTACAAATTCCTGACATTTCATTTTGTGTCCTGTCACCAGCCACGGAAAGCAAAGGACAGCTTCTCTTAATCAATATTCCCCCCCCCCAAAAAATAAAGCAGAAGCAGATTTGATTAACCATATGTTACCCATTGGTGTTCTCAGGCAGTTTGTAAAAATAAGGTGTAAGGGAATGTAGATTCTTTGTTCCTCTGAGAGCAATCTCACACAAATCTGATGTTTGTGAGCTCATGGAATGGAATTCTGGGATTCCTACAGAATATCTCTTTGTGCCCATCAGGAGAATGCCCCAAACTGCAGTGACCTAGCAGAGCTCTCAGGAAATAAAGGACTGGAGAAAAGGTGCTCCAGGCTACGCTGGGTTCCAGGGCTGAGGGCTCAGCTCTGGTGGCCTCTGGAGCATCCAGCTGATGTAAGAGCTGGCAGAGCTGAGCTGTAGGAACCAGGCTCCCCTGTGCTGAAACCTGGCTTCACCCGCGTGGCTACAGAAGCATCCAAGTGGGTGGTGGGATTTGGAATTGATAGTGGGATGTCCCAGAGGTCTGTCCAGAGGGTCTGAGAACACAGAACAGCCCTGCTGTGTTCACTGTGTTTCCTGGTTCTGCCAGCCACGGCCCCTGTCAGCCAGTCAGGAGTGTGGCAGAGTGCTTTGGGTGTCACTGGTGCTGCCTCACTGAGCTGCATCATCTGTCACAAGCCCTTCCGGCCTCGCTGTGGTGCTTTAACATAGAAACAAAATCAAAAACCCAGCTGTGTCTCCTCTCTTGGACAGCACAGCTCCAGCCACCTCCCATCTGAGAGCACAGGGATGTCTCGTGCTTATTCTCCCCTGGAGATTTGCATTTCAGGATGCCCTGACTTGGCGAGCCAGTGTTTTGTTTTTTGAGCAGTGATGAATGCTGTGGATGCTTTGTTTGGGAGGTTGAATTATTAATTCATCATACACAGAGTTATATCCCAAACAAAGCCTGGAGCTCAAAGCTCCCTAGTTTTGAGGAGGTTTATAAACAGGTTCTGCTAATCTGAAAAGATTAGCTGCCTTGTTATTAGAGGTAAATAAATACTTAACTTCAGAATTATTTTTTCTGCTTCCTAATCCAGAAGAAGGTTACAATGCCCTTTCTGCCTGACAGGTTTTATTCTGAGGATCTCCTCTGCGTATCCCTCCTGCCCGAATTCAAGAAGTTTTTGGACAATGCTGTCAGGCACGTGGTGGGATTCTTGGCTGCCCTGTGCAGGGCCAGGAGCTGCACTTCGAGGATCCCAGTGCGTCCCTTCCAGCTCAGGATATTCCCTGTGTTGTCCATTCCCTTCCCATCAGGTTTGTTTTGTGTGCTTTCCTAGCAGACTCAAGAGCAGGCCCCCAGTAAAGTCTGGATTCTCAGCAGCTGTAACTTGTGGCCTTGGAGGCACTTTTGGATAGCTCGAGCATCAGCAGTAAAAAATCTTCCCCCATGTCATCTAGAGAGTGAAACTTGAAAGTATTTGCAAAGACTGAATCAGCAAATTTTCCTCTTTCTACAGTCAGCAAGGACTGAGAATTTCACAGAGACAAAATCTCTCCCCACAGTCATCCCAAGGGAGATGATGTCTGTCACAGCTGCAGGATGCCCCTCAAATTCATTTTCCTATTTTTTTCTCAGATTTTTTCTGTAACTAATGAATGTTATTCATTAAAAGAAACTTCCTCTGAGAACAGTAATAAAAGAAAAAGTGTGCTGGGCAAACTCAAAGATTCGTTCAGTCCCCAGGATCCTGTCCCCATCCATGGTGACCAAGCAGGAGTGAGAACTGCCTCACACTTTCTGTTTCCATGTTCTCGAGGAGAGCCAGAGAACTCCAATCCATGTCCTGTGCTACAAGTTTGCAGGCCTTAGAATGAGTTTGAATCAAGCAGGGTATTAATTTCCCTGTTTATCCATCGTGGAAATCCATGCTGCCATAGTTGGATGGCTTTAAAAATCACAAAAATTACAATAAATCTCACCATACTGAGATATTTTCCCTGCCGTGTTTATTGTTTAGTTACTGATTCAAATGTTGTGTATTTTTAGATCATTAAATTTGAGTAAGGCTTAAATATTCCCAATGGCCAACTAAATTGGTTAAAGGGTATTTGTGTCAATAAGGAACAAAATTATATTACAGAACAGTATAAGTAGACTAAGACAGCTCAAATTGTCAATATGATGAAAATTACTCAAAGAAAGCAATTAAAACTCCAATCCATGCCTAAATTGCTATTGGTTGTAAGTACAGTGAACCCATTTACACATTTTATTGCAGGATACTGCGTGATCAGGAGTGGTGTAGCAGAGTGTCTTGTCAATAGAGAATTATAAAAACAAATATCTCATCGTGTTGAAATAAAATGCAAATCCCAATCCGCATTATTCCAAGCTGTTAAATGGCCAGAAAAGATGGGGAAAAAGCTGAAATCTGCACCTGAACTAATCTTAGGGCCTGTGAGTTTGTATAAGTTTCTGTGATGAAGACTAAAGGTATCAATTTATATACTTTGGTTTTTGGTTGCACCCTGCTGTAAATAGAAGCATGACAAAAAAAAAAAAAGGATAATATTTGTGAGAAATTCTGCAAAGATTAAAATTATCCTAATGTTAACTCAGTGTTTGAGCTTTAGAGTCTTGCAGAAGGATGCTTATATTGTTTAGTGTAACTATAATACTGATTTACCTTTATTAGTGTCATAAGGTCAAAAAAGATAGACTAAAATTACCATTTCTTACCTGATGTTTTTATTTTAATGGATTTGGGCACTG
Source organism: Melanocharis versteri (assembly GCA_013397845.1). Lineage (NCBI taxonomy): Eukaryota > Metazoa > Chordata > Aves > Passeriformes > Melanocharitidae > Melanocharis > Melanocharis versteri. The sequence continues at coordinate 360,712 of VZTG01008433.1, forward strand.
ATAGGGCCCACAGAGCAGAACGCTTTGATTGAGCCCCTGATCACCTCTGAATTTATTTATTTATTTTCCTTAATGAAAGTTTAGCAGTGTTCGTGTTGTGATCTCATCTATTCAAACACAGAGTATGAAAGGCTGGAACCTGCAGGAATTTCAAGCAGCATCCAAACAAATGATCTATGAATTATGCATATCACAATAAAGCTTGTATTGATATTCCTTTAAATTGTGTTATAAGACACTGGAAAAGCCAGGACATGGGCTATGGGTGTAAGAACATTTTTCACCAGTTCCTGAGCTGTTTGAAAACTGTGTTCATCACTTTAGGTCTTATTATGCCAAGTTAAAAGCGGAGGAGAAAAATTGCAGCCCTGTGAAAATTGAGAGGGTGGCTTCAAACCAGAGACCAAAACGTGGAAATTTGTGTTCCATGAGCCTCTGGGGAAGGAGCTGCTGCTGATAAATTAGCAGAACATATTTAGGAAACACAGATGCCTAATATTTTTGTTTGAACAGTAATGTGTTTTCTGAATCATTGCATTAATTTTAGAGTCTTGATTAAGATACTTCTACAGTAATGGAACAGATTATTTGCATTTTATGCCAAATAACTGATTATGCTTGCTTGTAATTTATGTGTTGTGAGGTAAAAACTCTTTTGATATCTGAGAGCAATCTAGATTATTTAGCCTGACTTGTTTGATGGTACCTGTTGATTTTAGGGTGCTTGGAGCTGGAAATATGAGTAGAACTTTAAGCAATATTAAGAAACAGGAGCAGCAAAAAACCCCCAATCATGCTAATTGTCCACTGCATCAAGGAATTTTTGCACTATCCTTCCTACACTGCTGCATATCACTGGCAGAAAAATCTAGAAAATTTACCCATTCATGAAAGTTTGCAGTGCAAAAAAAGAAAATTTACTCCATGAAATAGCAGCAACAAAAAGTTGGACTTGGCTGTTTGTTCTATTTAGAGAGGAAATATAGTCCTCCAGAATAGAGATTACTGTGAAAATTCAATATTTTTGAGTGTGTAATGCTTTCAATTAATGGTATTAACTTGAACTCTAACCTTGGGAATATTGGGTTTTAACTTTCCTTCAAAACATTTGTGCCCCCACTGTTCTCATTGCTCCTACCCTGTGACCAGTCTACATTGGGCTGCAAGAAGAGTTCCTTCTCAGAGTCCCTGTGTTTAAATAAGGAATAATTCTGTTCCTCTCAATTTATTTTTTCTGATGTATACGGAATACACTGGCCATGGGGATTTACATTTCTTCGTACAAAATGTAGCATCTGAAGCTTTTGAGGCTTTTCCAGGCAGGCCAGAGCCCAGCTGGTCATGCTGGAAATCAGGATTTCTGTCAGATTGTGCCTGGATGGCATTGGAGCAATTCTGCAGGAAAGGGTTAAAACATTCCAGCCTGGCTGATAGGAAAGAGAAGGAAGATATTTGGAATATTCCACTGACTTGCATTTGGAATAATAATTGGGTGTATATTTCCTTATTTGTTTGAGATGCAAGAGTTTTGCATTCGAGTAGAATTATAGGAGAAAGCTAATTAACCTTTATAAACATAATTCATTAGGCTTGCAAGGCACAACAAACACTTAAGGAAAACAAGCCACTGGTGGCATGCAGAGGCTGGCACCTTCCTTTTTGTGATCTGCAGAGGAGGAGCAGCTTTCAAAGGTGTCTCTACAGCTGTGGCAACAAAATTAGTCAAAGTTGGTTGTGGTTTTTTATGATGTTTGCCCATTTTTCATTATTTCTATACAGGCTTTTTGAATCTGGATTTTCGGCTCTGAATTTGATTGTCCTCCAGTATGGAAAAGTTGATTTATTTTAGAACAAATTTATTTTCTGTTCACCTGGTTTACACAATGAAATCTGGGCAAATTGGGTTTCATTCGTAGCTCAGTCACAGGAACGAAATGTGCACCTCTCTTCATAATGCTCATGAATACATCTCCTGACATCTATTTCCCCTACACCTTTTTTATGGTTTTCTCCTCATTACCTCGATTTCCTCAGCGAAGTCCAGAAAATAATATCAGGAGGTTTTATATTGTGCCATATTCCAGGTTCAAATTGAACTCCACAGGATGTGGATGACATAAGCAGGAATGTGGAACAGCATTTTGACTTCTGTGAATGAGCCTCGTTTTGGAAAACAGTTCCTTCTGTGTCCTTCTGATCCTGGTCCTTTCCTTGATAGTTTTGACCCATAAAATAAAGGAGATGGGTTGAGAGGACATGATGTTTTATCCATTATCTGAATTTTAAAAGAAACTAATGTAGACTGAATCGTCTGCACGACTGAAATGCCAATTTTCGATTTCTTTATTGTGTTATTTCTCTTGGAATAATTTATCTTGGCATTTAACTTTGCATCTGATGCTGCTGGAATTGGATTTTCTCTGTGTGCATCCCCTAACATGAATGTAAACATGTCATCCTGTGGGTTTGCACAAAATGAGTACATGTTTTCTGAGCATTTAGTGCTGTTGGAGATTTTGTGTGTCAGGTGAGAAGCCTTTTTCAAAGGATTGAGAGCAATAAAAATGAAGAAGGGCTTTTTCAGAGTATTTATTTCACTCATTAATGAAAATAGCAAGTCTCTTCTGTAGCTTTTTGTTTTGGCCTTTAACTTTCCATTAATTTCCTCTGCGAAACAAGCCTGTTCAAAGAATTAATTCAAAACAGCTTTAAATTGCATTTAAAATTAATATATTTTTACGTTTGATGTTTAATGTACCGCTGCTATCAAAACCTCGACCTCTGCCAGGGCTGTTATCAGGCTGGCAGCTGTGTGATAACGAGGGGGGCTGGTGGATGTACAAACAATTTGGGGAGAGAGTGACAGGATTACATTGCTGCTCCCCAGATCCCTCCAGCCCAGAAAATATTTAGCTGGCAAACTGAAATTAAGAGAATTTGCTGCCCCAAACCTCCTGGTGAGTCCAGGCCACCATTCTGGGGTTGCTCAAGAGCTGTCCCAGCCAGAAGGTTCTCGAGCTGTCACTTGTGTGCCCAGTGATCTGTTTGGGCTCGAGTGATCAGTCCCAGCCTTCCCAAAATGCCTTTTTGCCTGTTACTGGACGAGCAGAACCTCATTTAGGCGTTTACTCTTGCCAGCTGGTTTTAATCCTACGAGCAGGGGCTGCTTGGCCTGAGGGGGATTCCCTCAGAAGAGAGGTTTTGCTAAGCCAAACCAGCCAGTTTTGGGTTCTCTCCTCAGTCTGCCACACACAGACTCTTCTGTGGGACTGCCTCAGTTTGCCTCCCCTCATGATCATCATTTTTTTTTAATGAACTTCGCTCCCGTGCTCCCACTTGAGAAACTGTATTTTCTGGAGTTGATAGCATAGGGTTAAAATGTTTCTAAAATCGTGGTAGCTAAAGTAGGCCTTGGGAACGGGAGTGGGCATTGTCTTTACTAAGATCATGTGAAACTGCACTTGCGTATTCACCTGTATGGTACATGATAAACTTAAATGCAATAATTGGTTAGTAAATAAATATAATTAAGAAACAATTGTTTGATCACAACGAGAATCATGAGAGAAGAACAACAATCATGAGAAATGCGGTGGGAAGGGGACTTAAAACTCATGCTCGGGTGAAATCAATATACACAATAGAACAATATTGAGATAATGATTAATATATGATTATACAACAGTTATGTAAGAAAAGGGTATAAAAATGTATCCATCGCAAACCCATGTCGGGGTCAGATTTGGGTTTGTACCCCTGATTCCCAGAGCTCTTCCATAAAAGCACCTGCATACAATCATACCGTGATGATGTGTTTCTACGCTAACAGAGTCAGAAGAAGACACGCAGCCGTGTGTGGCTCATACCCGGATCCTTCCCAGCAGCACTGGGCTGGATTTCAAGGGGCTCCACGGGGACAGTGGAAGGAGCCAGCAGACCCCTCTGGCTGAGCTTTGTGAGTGCTGTGCAATGTGTGATCCCCAAAGCAGCACCTGCCATCCCCTGCAGCAGGGCGCGGGGTCTCGAAGGTGCCCAGTGTGAGAAAAGGGACCCCGAGATCCACCTTCTCTCTTTTACTTAATATGAGACAGGCAGCAACTCTTCCTCAGGCTCTGCTTGATGACCTCTCTGTTTCATCCCTAAAATATAATGAAATATTCTAATTTTGTAGATAGAAACTCACAGACAACCTGTGCATCTGTAGTGGTTCCCCAGGGTCAAAGCAGAAGGACACTGCTCCTTTATGGCCATAAATAATTCAGCCTGGATATAGTCTGGCCCCTGCAATCTATGATGGATCGGAGAGCACTTCTATACCCTCTAAAATCTGTTTTACATTGCAATAACTGTTTAAAAACTATGTTTATTTTAATTTTATAATGATAGCGCCTCTATTCTGGTTCAGTTTCTTAGAAATTGACTTTATTTTGAGTACAGCCTCTTCAATTTCAGAGGGTATGGGAGCTCTCAAAGCACTAAAAAGCTGCTCTGATGTTGCACATTAGATTTTGGGGGAGGGTGAGTGGGTAGATTGCAAAAAAACTGTTATCTTCTATTTTTCTATTTTTTTTTCCTTCTTTTTTCATTTTTTTTCTTTTCTTTTCTTTTTCCATGTCACACGCTCTACTTCTAGATGCCCATGAACAAATAAAAGGAATTAAATCAAAGGCACAAGATGCCAAATTCATTTTAATAAGAGTTCACTGAAAGCCTGAAGGTGACAAACTCCAGGAAGTGTTAGGGAATATGTGCAAGCGAAAGGAAACGTGTGACTTCAATAAATAAATCTCAGCAATATGCCCTCTGAGGAATCTATAACAGCTTCCCCAAAGATTTCTACCATCCCATTTTTCCAGCAGGGCCGTGCCATGATCATGGAAGAATATTTCTGCTTGTGCTCTGCCTGTGACTGAAGCGTGCAGCGTGCTGGGCTCACAAGCAGCCCTGAAATCAGATTTTTTCGGCGTGACCACTGCGTGGTTGTTGTGCTGGCACTGCTGCTGCTTCAAGCTGGGTGTGGAGCAAGTGGAAATCCCGTCCTGCAGTTCTGCTGGTGTTGGGCTGCCTGGAAAGAGAGGGGCTTGGCACGTGGAGCTGTCAGCTCCCCGCACGGGCAGCTTTCGTGCCCTTGATAGCATAGGGTTAAAATGTTTCTAAAATCGTGGTGGCTAAAGTAGGCCTTGGGAACGGGAATGGGCATTGTCTTTACTAAGATCATGTGAAACTGCACTTCCGTATTCACCTGTATGGTACATGATACAGTTAAATGCAATAATTGGTTAGTAAGTAAATATAATTAAGAAACAATTGTTTAATCACAACGAGAATCATGAGAGAAGAACAACAATCATGAGAAATGCGGTGGGAAGGGGACTTAAAACTCATGCTCGGGTGAAATCAATATACACAATAGAACAATATTAAGATAATAATTAATATATGATTATACAACAGTTATGTAAGAAAAGGGTATAAAAATGTATCCATCGCAAACCCATGTGGGAGTCAGATTTGGGTTTGTACCCCTGATTCCCAGAGCTCTTCAATAAAAGCACCTGCACACAATCATACCGTGATTATGTGTTTCTACGCTGACACCCTGGTGCCCACTGGGCGAGGGTTGATATCAAAACTCTGTGCTGAATAGCAAAGTTCAGGGCTGGGAGACCTTAGGGCTCGCTGGTGTTGGGTAAGGCTGATGGGGATGGGCTGATGCTGAGGGTCGTGGGCAGTCCCTGTCCCCCTGTGCCACCTGGCAGAGGCAAGCACTGAAATCACCCAGGAACATCCAGAGGGAAACAGCTGGAAACGAGAAATTGAGCACTTGTCTCTAAGGAGTTTGTCTGTAACTAGGCATTCATCACAAAGTGTATCTTATATTTTAAAAGCCTTGTTTGGTAAGCAAGAACATCAGGGCTGCTCATAGATGATGTGTAATAACAGGGTTATACTCAGCCCCAAATGCTTTTATCTGCTCCAGACCCAGCTCTGACTAAATGAAAGCCTTCACTTGCCTACTTTGCCTCCCATTTGAAAAACAGAATATATCTATAATAATAAAAAGAAAACAACAACAACAAAATAACTCTATAACCTCTTATATCCAACCAAGGCTTTCAACAGATCAAATGTATTTCCTAAAATAAAGATAAAACAGAACGTTAGTTTGTGAATCATTCTGTATTTCAACCACTTAATGTACTTCAAACACACATACACAATCAGGACAAGAAAGCTGGCTCAGAAATTATAAGCAAATTGCAGCTCTTCGAGACATCCTATAAATTTTTTTCCCCAGCTGCATTTAAATAATAAGAGCTCTTCCTTGTGTTGGGCATCCTTGTTTTCATATCTGTTTTGAAACCATTTATGCTAAATAAGGAATTGAATAGACAGATAATTAGCAGATTGCAAAGCAGTGTCTTAACGTTCCTGGTACTCCTTAGCTGCAGAAGAGGCTTTGCAAAGATCTTTTCTGCATAAAACCAGTTCACCAAGTTGGGCATGTGCCATCTAGTGATCCACACAGGAACTGGAACTTCAAATGAGATGTACACTCAAGATAACCACTGAGTGAGTGCTTCTGAAACAAAATATTTGGGCCATTAACATATACTTGCAACTTGAAACTTGAAATTTTGGGTTGTGAAACAAAATTTCTTTTTGTTTTTTTTTTTCTTCTTGAGTTATGAGCTGTGACAAGACTTTTCAGTCAAATGTCATTTTTGGTATTTAGGAACTTTCTATAATGTAAGGGTCATGGAAAATACTTAAATGCTCACTGGTCTGTACTTTCACAACATTTTGCCTGTTCCTCTTAAAGTTCTGATTGCATTCTTTTGAAGGTAGTTCAAATTTTATGGCAGTAAAAAACAATAAAATAAGAAGCAGTTTATTATAAAAAAGTAGGTTTTGACTGATGAAAACTCCTTAAACTCATTGAAGCCCAATTATAAATCTGTATTTCTTCTCTCAGACGATGTTTGAAAGTGGATTTTGGTGGTTTTGGCGTCAGGCAGTGCAGGTCCATGTGCTCTGTGGTGCCAGAAATGGACATTACACAGCCACGAAGGAAGGTGAGCCTGCTCTGCACCTTTTACTCCTGTGGCTTTTGGATCTCCTGAGTTCTTCTCTGCTGTCCTGCAAAATTACTGTTCTTGTAATTAAGTTTGTTCTCAGTAGTCCCTAGGGCCATTGTAGTAGTAGGAGAAACCTTTTCACTTTGAGTTTCTCTCCACTGCCAGTGACCAGCAACTCCTGCCGCAGCTTTTCACAGTGAAAAATTTGTCTTGGAGGAAACTTCCAGGTGCCAATTAAACCAATTCAAGGATTTCCTTGGGCATTAGGCTGCACACGTGGAGTAACAGTGCCTGTGCTCAGGAAAGATCATTTTAACTTAGCCAATACAGTACCTCGGTATTGAGAAGTTATTTTTTATTTTTATTTTAAAATACTTGAACATATATACTTGAAATATGCACTTGGGTAGGACTATTCAGCTTGGAGACTTTCTGAAGCCTTGTGGTATAAAAGTAATTTACATGGAGAAGCTATACAGCCTTTTTCTTCTGTACACTGTGAAATATTTAACTATACAACTGTGAATTCAGTGTGAGAGGTGTGAAAGGAGAGAGAATCATTACTTACTGCAGGAGGGTTTTATTAGGCAGGCTGCAGCTCTGCTGCTGGACAAAGTGCAGTAGATCCCTATTAACTATTTAACAGCTATCTACAACAGCAGACACCTTATAAATGAATAGATAGACTCAAAACACAAAGTGGCTGTAGAGGAAAAGCTCAGAAAAGGGTGTAGATGAGCATCCAATTTAGTGGCTACAATTTAATATCGAATATCACAGTTCTGGGTTTTATCAGCAGCAGAGAACCACGTTTCTGTGGGAAATGCTGGAGATGATGCACTTCTAGGGTCCGTTTAGCAGCTCATTTTACTAAATGAAGAGTTCCTATTATAAAACTCCGACATAAATTATTCAAATGACGAATCCATCACTATTCTGCAGGGAAAGATGCTGCTGCAGTGTGAATGGATGCTGGAAGTGGCTGCTGGAGTTGGGGTGACCTGATTGAAAACACCTGTGCTGCACCTGGCAGCGCTAAAGAAGAGATGACAGCCAGCAATTCCTGCCTGTTATTTAAGGTTAAAAGTAAGGACATTAAATTGTCAATAATTAATTACAGCTTTATTGAGGAGTTAATTATTATAGCCTTTCTGGGTGCAGGAGGATGCAGGAATCTTCCATAGTGAGGTTCTGTAATTGAGATGCAGTTTAGCATTCCCATCCCGACACAAAGCAGAGTGGAAGAAACTGCTTTCTAAACAGATATGCTGATACCTTCCTGCATTAAAATAAACATCCTGCTCAGTTCCAGTGACTGCTTCCTCGGGGAAAAGGAAAGGAGCACTTTCATCAGGAAAGGTTGAAGTAGAGCGAAATACATTTCTGTCAGCGCTAGCTGGAATGGTTCTCAGCGCAAGAAAAAGATTAAAAGAATGTGAATATTTGAAAAAAAAAATGAGGAAGTACTGAAATTTGGGTGCTTTGTATGGGTGACATCTCCAAAATATAGCTGATCCCTGGGGAGACAAGGATGGCCTGAGGGGAAAGTGGACCTAAGGCAATCTGTATTCTGAGGATTATTCTTTTACAATCCAAAGACTCAATGGCTTCTGCAAGGATGCTGCAGCTTTAGGAAGGTCGTGATTAAAAACAATAAAGCAAATTCGTGGTCGTACATCTCCCATTGAAATAGAAAATGGTACAAAAATGCTACAGGGTCATGTGCTGGCTTGTCTGGAAGGGTTTAATTTGAATTTCTGTTCTGGAGCCACCTGAACCCACAGAGGTGAAAGTTCAGCCTGGCATCTCTCATTGCCTACCATGAGTTTTACAGATTTTTAGTATGGGTTTTTTCCCTAACTTTGTTATCAAGCTGGCAAATCTGTGACTTTATCACTCCACCAGTCCATCAGTTACACACTTACCTGAGTTTCAAATATCACATAAATTAGAATCTTCTGTAGACTTTTTGAAAGGGTAAATACGTAAAGGCAAGGAGAGTGAACTTGGAAGTTTGTCCTTTGGGTTAGTTTCACTGATTTTTCATACATTTTGATAAGGTACTTGACTATTTCTGAATTTAGAAGCTGCTCTTAATATTTTGATTTCATAGGAATGATTGTGAGTGGCTAATTTAAGTTGTAGAGATTGCTGCTTTAGATTCCCACTTGAGCTCACTTATGTCCATAGAAAGGCCTCTCATGACTCCATCATTCTGCCTGGGCTTTTCTTTCCCCCTTTCCTGTTCAACTCTCAAGCTAGAATGTTCTTGCTATGACTCTTCCTAAAGCAGAATTTATTTATATAAAATTTTAATTTGAGAGCAAATGTGCCCTTTTTAAGGACATCAGCAATCATCCTGCATTATGAGGCTGAATACCTGAGCCCTGAAAAAAAGAGCCATTGGACATAATTCATCAGCTGTTGGAATTTATTCTGCAAAATAGAGCAATACTGGAGAAATTGTTCCTTTCTGAATGACAAAAGGAAGCCAAATACACATTTGTTCGTTGTACCAGAATTCCAGCAGAAAACTTGATAAGTTAAATTCTGAAGACTCTGTTTCAGAAGGAAAGCTAAAGTTCTGTTATAGTGAGTTTTCCTAAGGGAGAATCTGTCCTCTAAACACACTGAAGCACCTGCACTTGCTTGGAGACTAAAGCTGGTTTAGAGGTGCTAGACTAATTTAGCCGGGAAATGTAGCTAATTTTGTTTGTAGTGAAGCATAAAATTAGATGAGACTAAGTACAAGCAAAGCTTGTTTGCTCCTTATCTCTTTTTGCCTGGATACTTCTTCCGACCTCTGAATAAAAGCGCTTGGCTTTAGTGAAACCAACGAGTTTTGTGACCGCAGGATTCCGAAGAGGGCAAAAATCCCCCTGGGACTGGTGAGGGAGGTTTTAATGCTGACCTAAAAATACAGTGATTTTGCTGCTCCACCCCCAAAACAAGGATTTGGGAGAAGGAAGTCACCAGACGTTGGTCATGGGTGGGCACGAGGCAGGTGAGCCAGGAGCTCTGAAACACCTCGGGGGCTGCTGTGAGGATCATTCTGTAAGATGTTTGCTGGCAGAAGGTTTGGATGCGGAGTTTCAGTGAGCGTGTCACTCGCAGGCGGAGGTCGTGCTGTCCAGACAGGAGGCAAATTCCAGCTGTCAATTCCTCTGCTCCTTATTGCTGGAGTTTGGTGTTTTAAGCTGATCGTGAGATGCCAGAAAGACAGAGATTTTAGTCTGGCCAGATAGGCACAGGGCTAAATCAGAGAATTAGATCAGCGGATCATAATTGTTGAGATTAAAGTTGAAATTCTATTTATGAAGAAGATCATCGGAGACAAGATTTAGAGCAAAGGAATCAGGGAGCAGAGCCTGGAGCCAGCAGAGCCCCAACGAGTGCAGTCATCCTGAGGGCCCTGAGGGTTCAATTAACCTTGACAGCCTGGAGTCTCTTAAAAAGAGCAGAGCTCACGAATGAAATGCAATGAAAAATTACTACTTTTAAACTATTGGCAGTTTAAAACCTTGTCTCGACAGCAAAACCTACTCGACAGACACCTCTGAAATGCTGTGCGCTAAATGTGCTGTAAATTTATTCTTGTGGCAGGTTTATTTCTTCATTAAATATTAATGTTGGATGGGGTTTAGCATATGCATGACGTTGCTGTAAATTGAGTTAGAAATTTATCAGGTTAAGTCATGTTTGAGTCTAAAGGTCTCATTCTTGAATGTTCAGTCATGCAGCAAAGAAGAGGAGACCTACAAATAACAGTTCTCACAGACAAATGTAATAAATGTAATAAATTTGAAGAGGCTGCTGTATTTTTCAGTCCAATCATGTAGGTATCTGTTTGGGGATTTTTTTTTTTGACATTTTTTTTTCCCTTCTTCCCAGTTCCATGTGGTGCCTGATCAGGTACAATTTTCTCACCATTTTCTGGGAGATGATTTGTAAAAATTCTCACAGCTGTGCAATTTAGTATACAAAAAGATAATCTTTATTTTTTCAGTACTGTCTCTCTTCTGGTGGGTGGTAAGGAAGGCACTCTTAGCAAGTTGTTCTCAAATAACTGTTTTCTTTTATGTTAAATGGAGGATTTCCCAGCATCTTGACAAATGAACTCTTTGGCTTGCTGTGATATATACAGAGAATTACCAAATATTGACCAGATAAATGGTTCTCTGTCACTGGGAAGAGCTTTCCTTGCCATGGGATCTATTTCTGTGCCATGCAGCTGCCATCAAATCGATGGCCCTGCACTGCTGATATTTAATGATTGGAGAGAGAAATGGTTCAAATCCTGGGATGGGAAACGGGAGAAATAGTGCAGGGCCAATTCTCAGAGGGAGATGCCAGCAAACCTCTGGAATACGTGAAAATCTCCTCTGTGGATATGAATATTTGCCAGTAACAAGTGACACGGCCTCATGAGCTACAGCAAAATTTATGTTTTTATTTGGGAAGGGGAGGGGGACATTCCCAAATCCATGCATTTGCTGCTTGACCAGCTCTGGCTGACATTTCACTGAATAAACTTTGCAGCTGGGAAATGCCCTACGGGATGTTTGCAGAAGGAAAGGATTTTGTAACATCTTCTAGAAATCCCATCTGTGTCTCTGATAATATTCTGGAACAACTTCAGTGGCGATCTTAAGATCCAGATGGATCTTATTAAAGTCCTCTTGCTTGCTGTGGGACACTCTGGGACCTGAAGTGAGTTGTAAAAGATCATTAGCTAAACTCAATGCGATTAATTAAACCTTCCGATTTCTAGCTTTGTGTCCTAATGTATCCTTTTAATTAAAAGGGGAAAAAAAAAAGGTTATTTGAATTCTCATAATTTTTTAAAGAAACGTGATCTTCATAAGTGGCACCATTTTTTCCCTTATTTCCTGGTATCTGGATGAAAGACAACTAGAATAGAATAATGAGGCATTTGTGTTTATTATTTTTGTTTCACATTTGCTTTAACAGAATATCTACCTCCATTTTCATTAAATATGGGGGTCGTTAATTATCAAATATAATGGCTGGCATTGCAAGAAGAAAAACTCTGCCAGGGTTAGGTTTTTACCAAGGTGATTTCTACCGGCTTAGGATTTAGAAAATCAGGAATATTAAGGATGAACCAAAGCACAAACAGGAGGAAACGGCTGTAGAGATAAAAGGTTTTGTACAAAATGGCTATTTGTTGAAAGCTGTACACATTGATTGCCTTCATTAAAGTTGTTAGAATACAATTATTTGTAGCTAATCTGAGCAGTACCTTGCGTTCATCTGCCATGGAAAACATTCCTGTTATCTCCTAATCTCCCTGAGCCAACCTCTTCTTCCCTGATAGATCCCCACAGAGTTCTGTGTCACAGGAGGAGGAATGCAGGAATTATTATGATGATGTTCAGTGATTCCTTTCCTGAAACCTCCAAACTCATTTTCTGATGGCAATCTCGATTCGTGGCATTTGCAGTCACACCGAGGCTGAAAAGCTGAACGTGTGTCTTGACTTGTCTGTCTTGGGTTTTTTGTGTCATGTGAGATGTCACAGAGCATTTATCAGCCAGCAGCTTTTAAGGGAAAAGGGACAAATATTGCAGAGACATCGGGCAATTTAAATGCATAGTTCCTTTTCTGGATGTGCAGTTACCCCATAAAATGTGATTTCCACCCAAACACAGCCTTAATCTGCAGGGAGGAGGTGGGAGAGGGAGCACCAATTACTGTTCCCAAAGTTCCTGGTGGAAATGGCACAGGGGATACCTCTTTCCACAGTTTAATAAAGCTTCTGTACATATTTAGTCTAAATTGTTAAATTCATATTATTTAGCAATTATGAAATTCACCATTTGTTGCTGAACCAGAGTACTTCCTCTGGAAAGACTTTTAATTTTTAATTCCAACAATTTATGGGATAAAGACTCTAAATCTTGATGTGTAACTCCAGTAAGAGCAGGAGAATGGCCCCAGAATTCTGCCTCTGACAGTGACCAGGGAGATTATAAAGAATATATTTGATACATCCCACAACACATTCACAGCTTAAACCTATTTGAAGTTTAGGACTTCCTAAAGCAAATGGGAATATTTTTGTATATATGAACCCCAGGGGTTTTGTGTGATCTCCCCAGGCACTGTTCATCTCCTTGGGATTTAGATGTCTCAACTCCTGTAGGAATCAATCATGATAAATAACAGGTTCTACTTTTGATGTTGGAAGATTTTCAGTCCTCAATTATTGAAACTCTTAATACTTTATCATCTGAAAAATGCTGCATTTCTCTTCCTTTTGTTATATAAAGCCAAGAAAAGCTTATTTGATTCTTGAGGAGATTAGGAGGTAGACAAAATCACAGATAACAATAATTTTCCCAGACAGAAAGCAGGGAGGAGGCACTTAGATGAGTCTTTATTTTTCTAGAATGTTTGAAAAAGAGGCAGCAGGACGATGAGAAGAGTGAAATAATCACGGTTTTCATAACCTGTGTTGTAATTACACTCTGTGTGTGGCTTGTGCAGTGTAAGAGTCCAAGTACCAGCTCATGTGTGTGCATCACTCGCTCCACACTTTGTTTTTCACAAGTGGCCATGAAAAATGGATATTGGAGCAATATAACAGGCCAGAAATGGCAAATTGGAAAAAAAAAAAGAAGTAAAAGACCAATTATTACTGATAATAAAAAAAAAATCATTCAGGCACTTAACATTTTGATGCTCTCCTCAAAATAAGCATTTCAATTCTGTGAAGTAATCATTTTCCAACTCATCTGAATGACAGGTGCTAACAATGAAAAATAAACATAATGATGATCTAATGTGTGTGTCAGAGGAGGTCTTGCACTCATTATTTGCTCCTGATGCCTGTTGAGAAGATACTTGTTATTAGGATATCATGTCAATCATGTTTCCCCATTTACTCTAAACTGTGAGCATTAAATTGGCCCCAGGCTGGAGGCGGGTGCGTGTTCCACAAACCAAACCCACAGTCCTGGCTGGGAGGAAAGAAAAGACAAAGATTTATCTCTGTGAGTTCCTCCAAATAGACCCAGGATTTAGCACGACTGACAGGGAGGAACTTGTGCTGTCTTTCTGACAAGTTGATATTGAAGACATTTATGATCTGGACATCCTCTGATTTCAGGGTTGGCATTTGTGACCTGGATGTCCTCTGATTTCAGGATTGGTGTTTATGATCTGGAAGTCCTCTGATTTCAGGGATGGCATTTGTGATCTGGATATCCTCTGATTTCAGGGATGGCATTTGTGATCTGGACATCCTCTGATTTCAGGGTTGGCATTTATTATCTGGACATCCTCTGATTTCAGGGTTGGCATTTGTGATCTGGACATCCTCTGATTTCAGGGGTGGCATTTATGATCTGGATATCCTCTGATTTCAGGGGTGGCATTTATGATCTGGATATCCTCTGATTTCAGGGATGGCATTTGTGATCTGGACATCCTCTGATTTCAGTGGCTTCCTGCTTCTGGTGCCGGCAATGAGAGAGGGGAACTGGGCATAGTCCTACAAAGAAAACTCATACAAATGATGTCTATTTGCTCCCATTTAAGAAGGAATTTGAACACATCACAGAGAATCTGGGCCAGACATTGTGAAAACATAAACCACTGTCCAAATTTCTATCAATAGAACACACTTGATTTTCCTGTTTTGCATTTCTAAGAAATGAGTGATAGGAAGACCTAACTTGGTGTTTGTGCTGAATTCTTGGTAGCATGAGAAGGAATGTCCTGACAGGCAGCGTGTGTTGGAGGGGGAAGAAGCCCAGGGGCTGATATTCTGCTCTGTACCAGTGATTTGCCATTCATTTAAGCTGTGACTGCTTGATTTATCTCTATCTATTGCTGTGTTGCCATCTCATTTTTTTGTGTCTTGCCTATCGAGCCCAGCCTCTCAGCAGAAGTGCTGTTATTGGTACGTACCTGCTCGAAGGCAGCAGGTGACAAATGGAGCTTTGAGCTCAGTTCCCCTCGCTGTTATTGTGCAGCCAAAGCCATTAGAAGAACAGGAAGGCCCTGTATGGATGTTAGAGAATAGCCTTTGCCACACACAATAGGGATTATTCATCTCTTTCTTTCCTCAGCCTGTTCCTCCTGATGGTGAATAAGTGTTTTCCTATTGAGTTTTTCCTCGCCGTGCTTGTCTTTGCCATCCCTGCGGAGTGAGTTCACTTTCAGAAAGTCCTCTGCACCTTTCAGAGTCTGTCTGAGCAGCGTTGCTTCATTTGGAGACTATACTTAGAACTAGTTCATTGTATGAAACAGTCATGATAGTAATTCGTTCAGGGGAAATTGCTTTTCCAAAGGTGGAGAAGTTAATTAAGTGTGTAACAGGAGGAAGCTAAACCTTACTAATTAGCAAGAAGGGTAACGATTATGGGAGAGAACAGATGACACTTGGCTGAAGATGAACTCAAGAAATTGCTTTAGCCAAAAGCAAGTTAGAAGAGTGAATAGAAGATGAGCTTTAAGAAAGCAAAGACTCTGTCACTGTGTCCTGATGAATTACACCTCATTTATAGTGTGTCTGCTAGGTATTAATCAATAATTTGTCGGGGTGATCCTTCACTGGGAGGCACAGCCCCTGCTTTGTGCTGTAGAGAATTTCACTCCAGCCCTGTGGGTGCTCCCCAGGAGTTTGTGCTGAGTAAAAGGGTGGCAGCTCCCAAAACCAGCTGCAGGAATGTTTGTGGGGAATGTGAGGAGGAAACTGCAGCTCCACTGCTCTGCTCTCCAGCTCTGGGCTGCTTCTCCTCAGTGCTGTCCGTCACTCTCGCCCTGTTTATTCACATCAGCCAGGAAGATTGTTCGAAATGTTGGGTTTTTGTTTGGCCCACAGTAAGTTTTTTTTTTCTTGTGGTGTGTGTTGAGAACAAGTCATCACTCACACCTCACTTTTGATAGGGTTGTTCTAGTTAGTGTTTTTTGCTTATGGTAGCAGTAATGTAAATATTGAACAGAAAAAGACATTATTCAGTTGCCAGATTCCCAAAGAAGTGACATGCTCTACCTAGAGCAAAATCAAACTACAGTCCAAGATTTATGTGTGCTTCAAGAACAACTGTTTTATAAAAATAATAACAATATGCTTATTTTACTGAAGTATGATAAACATTTTTCAGCACTTTATTTCTGTCCTTTGCCCAAAGGAGCTCCATTACAAAGCTCTGTGTCCCAAAGTCCACATCCATACCTCATTCGTGTTTGTATAACCAGATGAGACAATTAGAATGTTGACCTACATTGTTATAATGATAAATCAAATTCAAGCTGCTCACAAATACTATTTTATCTTGTCAGTGTGCAGCACCAAGGCTGTGCTGCAAGAAACTTGTGGCCTGATCTTTTTTGCCATGTGACTTAAGCCTTCTTTAAGGCCAGTGCTCAAAATCCAGTGTACTGTAGGCAAATACTATCACGTGTTTATGACCTTTTCTGCTTTCATTCTGCAGCCAAGGACAAATAAGTGCAGTTCACCTTTGGTTCCAATATTTTTTTGCTTCCTTTGAAGCAATAGGTCTGGCCTTTCATCAGTCTATTTACTGGTACTGCAACCAGTTCTTTGGTCTTTTATTTGGAATTAATTGATTGTCAGTGTTCTGGAATGAATCAAAATAGAAGGAGGAAATCTTGTTTTCTCTGCTCAGTGTTTAGATTCTGATGGGAGACAGTAACACTACAGGATGGAAAAAGCAGATAAAATGTTTTAAACCGTTACATTTCAATCTTCTTTGTTCTGCAGGTGTTTTAGAAAATGCTCCTTTAAAGCATTGTCTGGTCTGGATTTAGTAAATTCTTGATCTCTTCTAGATAAATAGTTTTTTAAGAGAGTTATTAATAAATGCTGAAGATGGCTTGAGAAAGAGCCTCCTTAGAGTCCTCAGCACTTCAATTGCCTCGCTGAGGTGAAAAAAATTTTAGGGCAAAGTGTATAATTTAAATCTAAACCAATTTTTTATTAGGAGAATTCCTTATGGAAGATGTTGTAAAAAAAAATGGAAAAAGTAATCAGAGTATATTAATCATTTAAACTTCCTCGGAGTCTGGGGCACTATAACTTTAATTAGTGATGCCAAATAATATGAAAAAGGTCCTCTGTTGGGTAGACATAAAGGATGAGGAAACTTCTGCATTCTGCCAAACATTACATATTGTCCATGTGATGCTAACTATGCCAAAGCAAGGGACTTCACATGGCATATTTAGTGCCAACCAGTATGTTTGTGCAGTAAATTAGAGTTGGAAGAGACTTTTAAGCAGCGAAAATTATCTAAGTTTTTGTCATTCACTGAGTGTTCATGAGAATTTGTATTTACTCACATTAGCTTGTGTGGGCTTCTATTTAATTTGCATTTCTGTAGTGCCTGGAAGTTTTCTTATTATGTAGACCATATATTTTTGTGCTGGATGGTTCCTAAATGCTGATTGTATATAGAGAAAAGGATTGAGTGTCTACATGTGTGTGTACGTACATTTATCTGGGAAATACCAGCCATTAGTGAAGACTTGTGTGGATCTGAAATAGGTGGGTGATGGGATCATTTGTGCTACTCCATTCCTGTACTTTGCTTTGGAAAACTCCTCCTTCAGTTTTGCCTGAAGTGCTAAACAATAACTGTGTTTGATAAACCAGTTTGATGAGATAAAAAATGCTTTAGATACAAAATACTGTTGGTAAAAGTCCATGGGAGACCACTCCTAATAAGCCTTTTCACATTTAATAAAGGAGCCCATGGCAAAAAAAGTGCAAATACAGAAAGGATCCTAGAAAGAGTCACCTGGAAAAATGGCCAGAGTGTCTGTTGTCTTGAAAACTTGAGATTAATTGAGGTTCATCTGCGTTCCAGATGAAGGGGAAAGAGAAGCTAAATTCCAGATATGTTTGAAATGAAAGTTGAAAATATATTCGTTCTGATTTACCACAAGCCTTTAAAAGCCTTGTCACAAAGGCCTGTTATAGGATAAGAGTTTGAAATATAAATCTGATGCCTTTTCCTCTATGCATACATGGAATTAATACTTAGAGAGTTGTACACTATTTTAAAATCTTTTGCATTCATGTCCATCAAGAAAGTAAGATCTAAAAAGTTTCTATTGCATGATGCAATAAGGAACAGCAAAACTTATTATTTTAGAATTTATTTAGGGGGAAAAAAGGCAGAGGTAGGGATGAGATATTAACAAAATAGCCTAAATTCATCTGCAGATAATAGGATTGCACCGGGGATAAATTTATCCCCATTTGTTTCCCAAGTTTTTATACCTGAAGCTTGAGCTCAGTTCAATAGGAGAAGATACAAGATTCCCATAAATGAGTTCTAGGAGTTTGCAATGCTAAATGAAATATATTTAGGCTCTTTTAAATTTGGAGATGGTGTTCTAATGTAAAACATCCTCTCAGAGTATGTCATGCCTCTCCTTCTCCTCAGAGTTTTGAAGGTTATAGACATTGCTTTCAGTAAAGCTGTGGGACATAAATGAATCTTTCTTCGTTGCATCACACAGGTTCTCTGTGCTGGCCAGATAAATCCCTCCTCACCTGAGGCATTTGAGGCACGATGTTGTAACTCCCAAACTCACAAGTTTGAATACAAAAGGTATGCCCTATAATTGTAGCTGCTTTCATGTTGGTTTTTCAAAATACTATTTATCAGCAGTGAACTCGACAGCCCTTCATTTTTATTTGAAAAAGTATTTTTTTCATTTAAATAACCAGCACAGTCACTGACACTGTAATGACTTAAAAGCTGCCATATTTCCTTAGGAAATCTGTCTAGAAAATAGACGTTGATGCTTTAGATGCAGAGTAATAGATTAAATAAAATTTCTTGGTTCTTCATTTGTTGGTATTTATATCCTAGGGGAGAAATCTGGAGTCCTTTGCCAAGTGGCCAGTGCAAAGTCATGCCACAGAATGATAGTCAGAAAATCCAGTGCTGGGGAAGGTATTTGAAGACACTCGTGCCCATTTCATATCTTGAGATCAGAGCTTTTTCTTGAGAAAATGCAGTAATATAATTTCTGTGCAGTGATCCAGTGAGGTTTAGCGCTGTCCTCTGAGCCATGAGCACACGGGACAGTGAAAAAGATGCCATTGCTCCCTGTTCTTTGGCCAGCAGGATCTGCAAAGCCCGTGACAATCCTTACTCTGCCTGCAGGGGCTGACATTTTCTACCAGCAGCTTCTGAAATCATCCCACAAAAACGGTGTGCAAGGATTCACTGCCCAGGAGAGGAAAAAATACCAGACCAGCTTTGCTGCTTCTAGCTCTGTCCTGCAGCCTAAAGACAAAAATTCCCTTAATAGAAGGAGTTCTGGCTCCTCCTTTCACACTTGGGTTAGCTGGAGTGTGTGGATTGCAGGAAAATACCACACAGCTTGGTAGTGAGGAGATTATATCTCATTGCACACTTTATACTTTCAAATATACTTTTTCCAAAATGGTCGGGTGGTTTGGAAGAATTTCCTGTCTTATAGCTAATCCTCAGACTCTGAACACATTTGATTCTTTCCACTCTTTTAAAATGCATCGCGGTGCTCCCGTTGTCTTCTTGCAGCTCAGACTGAGGTCCTGGTTGAACTGATGTGATGCTGTGTCTGAAAGGGCATAAAAACCCGGGCAAAGAACAACTCTGCAGCTTCCTTTGATGATTCCGTGTCATGTTTAATCAGGGAAGATTGAACCAGTCACCTTGAGATTCTGAGAGCATTGTTCAATGCCATTTAAAACATTGATTTTCTGTAACTATGAATCCTCTCAAGTAGTCATTAGACAGGAAGCAAGTTACCTGGGGGGCTTTTAATACAGAAAATGTTAGGAAGAGAGAAATCTAGCCTGGAGGAGGCAAGCTGGAAACTGAGGAGCAGTTTGTCAGACCTGAAGCCAAGGTATCTCCCAGGACTGGCAGGGGTGATGGTACTCAATTGATTCTCAGAAAGAGCTAGAACAACTTTCTGACCTTACCTCACCTGACAGCAATATTTTTAGATGACTAAAAATGGACAGAGTGGTTAAAGAAAGAAAAAAAACCAACTTGGTAGATATGAAGAGCTAAAGCATGGATCTCTTTTTGAGAGCCAGAGTTAGTCGTGGATGTTTACTGCCAACAGATGTTTCAGGGTTAAGGCAACTACTTGAACACATTGCCCAAGACTATGTGAACCTTCACTTCAGCAAAAAGTTATTTTCCATAATCTCTCTTGGTGCCTGAAAATGTTGAGCTGAAAAAGAATGACTGTTACAGGTGTTGTTGTCAGTTATCCTGTGGGTAAGAATGACACAGAGCAACAGAGTTGTCAGATGGTTTTTAAATTAAAACAGAGACCTAGAAAAGCAGCCATACATGCAAAAATATCAGCAGTAAAGAAAAAAAAAAAATACATGTATATTTCTCTTTCCTGATGTAACTTGTATTAGCTGTCTGCTCCTGACAAGTACTATTTACCTAAATTACAGCAGTACCAGAAGGTGCTGGGATCCTGCTAATCTGAGAAAAGCCCCTAAATGGAATATCTGCTGCTAGAATTAGCAGTAGTTTATAGGGATGTCCACGTGCATATACCTCAGGTATCGGAATTTTACACTGATCTCTTCCCTGTGGTCTGAATTTGGTGTTCTGAAGCACAGAGTCATTGACACAAACTGCCTTGGGCTGGCAGGTTGTGCTGTGCCATGGGGAAAATGATGGAAATAAAATACTACAGTGCTGCACAGTGAAGGAGTGGGTTTGAAGGCTGTGCTTGGATGCACTTCAACTTTGTCTTTCACACCAAAGATGACCCTGCCTGAAACTTATTTTCCATTGTTTTAGAGATCAAAAGAAGTGAGCAGTTTGAGAAGCAGCAGTTCGACAGGACAACTTCCATTTGTGCTGTCTGGCTGTGGAAACAGGATGCTGTAGGGACGTTTCTGTTGGACTGGTCTGGAAGAACAGTTCTGGTGAACAACTTCCCTGAATTTTGGAATCCTGGGATGCTTTGGGCTGGAAAGGATCTTAAAACCTGCCTTGTTCTGACCCCTGCCATGGGCAGGGACACCTCCCACCAGCCCAGGCTGCTCAGAGCTCCATCCAGCCTGGTTGTGATCCTGTGGGTCATTTGTGGGTGTCTCAGCAGGGATTTCCCAGCAGAATTAGCATAAACTGTGCGCTGAGAGATTTGAACATTTCTGTCTCTGCAGCCAATGCTAAAATATCTCATATTACCTCACTGTTGAGATGTAGCTCATGGAACCAGTTTATCAGTGTTTCTTGTGTAACATTTGTCATTAATATTGTTCTCTGTCCTGCTTACTCTCCTGTAAAATCTACAGACCTTAGTAAAGATTATGCATCATAATTGATTCCTGCATTGTTGCAAATGACATAAATTAACCCCAACCAATTAATTTGTTGAACTTTTCAAACAATTATTTCCCTTATCCAACACGCTTCTGCTGTTTTTAAATTTGTCTTTGAGAAGATACTTTTCTGCAGCATCTCTTGTTATAGAGTGGCAGAACGTATTTGGGGGAGAAAAGAGGGGGGGATTAGAAAGCAATTTTAATTACGTTAGTTAATTTAGACAACTTTGGCAATACAAACAGGTTTTTGACGTATACTGAGATATGACAGTGGACAAGCAAGTGTGGATATTGTCTAATTGCCTCTCTGTGATTAAGAAGCTTGAAAAGGAACTTTACAAAAGCTGCTGGTGATGCAGGGTCTTTGCTTGTTGTGTGCAGCGATTCCTCTGGCAGCAGCGGGAGAAGATGTTTATTTCAACATCACTTTATCTGCCAATGACCCTCTCTCTGTACCTGCTGGAGAACATGCTAGAAAACTCTCTGCAAGCAGCTGTAACTGACCTCAGCAGGGACTAATTGCTTCATTAGGAAAAAAATCAAGGGATTATCAAAAAAAACCAAACCCAAAAAACCAAAAACAAGGTGAAAGAGTGCTGCAATTAAAATTGGCAGATTTAAAAAAAAAAAATCTGTTGCAGTCTGATGGGAACTTTGGCAGTGGAAAAAAAGGACAAGTTGAAAAACGGAAATAGTCTGTTTAGAAAATATCAGAATGAAAGGCACTGCGTGTTCTTTCCATCAAAATGAGCAGCTTGGTGACAGTTGCATGATTTCATATAAACATTTCAGTTTTGTCATAGCCTTAGCTTAAACAGACATATTACAAGAAAATTGTACTCCACTATAAGGTGTCAATCTGATTTATTTTTCCCCTTGTCACAGTAGGCCTTTGGTTTTTATTTACTTTGGACAGGGATCAAATTTTCTTCTTTTTTTTTTTTCCCCTTGTCTTTTTTACCTGCTTTGATATATCTCACCTTGGTGGCTGCTCTAGAGGTTGCTTTGCTGGAATATCAACTCAATAGCTCATTTTGAGTAGCTGGGAGTGAAGGCCCAGTCATTTTTCACCTGTAAATGTATCTTAGAGAGCACATGATTAATCTGTCATTAGCTTTGATCAGCTGCTCTCAGAGACACGAATATGCAGAAACCCAGAAGAGGCTCCACAAATCTCTCCATGAAGCACAGGTTTATTTGTCTTTTCTTCTGGAATGCTTTTGAGGCAACCATAAAGCATGTCTTCTTATTTTGAATAATGTTCATGGAGCACTGCTGAAGTTCAGGTGATGAAATCCACATGTCTGGCATCTGGCTCAGTGCTTATTTTTTTGTTTTTTGTCCCACTATATGAATATCCATGAATAATATCAACACAAATCCCCTCCTCCACAAAATAAACCTTCATCTAATATAGAATAAAAAGTATTTGCCAGGTATGACTCAAAAGTTGTTTGTATATTAACAAAAATCAGAAATCCATCGGTTGCTAATACTACGAAATATTCATTTAAAATTAGATATATGCACACAGGGTGAGCTTTCCATGTCTCCTGTGTTATTCCTGGTTATATTTTTGGAATCACCCACTATACTTGCGTGCATGGAATACCTGGGGCAGTTCAATTCATACATTGTTTTTGTGCCTGGACACCTCACTGGGTAATTCTGGTCTGATCATCAGTGCAGCCCGTGGTAAATCCAGGTGTCCAGGCTGCATTGCTTGCATGGAAGGTGGATGTGGGGACAATGTGTGGATCAGGTAACACTTCAGCCCTTTTTTCCCAACACACATCTACTTTTTGTTCGTTTGCTTCATAAAACTGGCCAAATGTTTCTTAATCATATTAAATATCTCTTGTGGTTCAGGGTTTCTATAGAAAAAAGCTCATTTTCAGAGTAAACCTATTTATCTTAAGGAGAGGTGGCAAAATCTGCCCTAGGTAGGAAGTGAGACTGGTACTCCTTGAAGATGCAAATAGTTTTATCCCAAATATTAATAAGATGTACAATTATTTATTATATTTAGGTAAAATATGCACGTTGGCCTCTGTTCTGTTAAAACACAGGGGTTTTAGCCATACCATGAACATATTGCTGTGCCATCAGCTGTTCAACTGTAAAAGGTAATTAATAAACTTAAAGGCAATTCCTTCTACTAAGATTGTTTTTTAAAAATGTGCATTTAGCACTCAGCTGCAGCCGTGGCAGACACTACAGGAGAGTCACAGAGCTTTCAACTACTTAACAATCCTTATCTGCCAATTGTTTCAGTTTTTCATTATTATTTGAGTCCATTGCAAGCAGCACTACTGAGTTGTCGTGCTGTATCTGCCGTGGTGTGAGTCACTGGGAAAGCAAAGAGAATCACTTTGGTTCTGCTTCATTTCCTGCAGGGTTTGTAAGTCCATTTCCAAGCAGGCTCTAAAATGTTGTGTGACATTAACGGGTTCACAGCTTCCAAGCACGCTGAGCTAAAGACAGAGCTGAACAACCACAGGTACCAAAGGATGGACATCGACACCCAGGCGCAGAATACCCAAATATGAGGGTGCACCCTTCAGTTCACCCACAAATATGGACAAGGCTGGGGGAAAAGTAGTCCCAGGAGTGTGACCTGGAAGGGGAGGTTACTGGCACAGGTGCCCAGAGAAGCTGTGGCCGCCCCTGGATCCCTGGCAGTGTCCAAGGCCAGGCTGGACAGGGCTGGGAGCACCTGGGACAGTGGGAGGTGTCCCTGCCATGGCAGGGGTGGCACTGGGATGATCTTTAAAGTCTCTTCCAACCCAAACCATTCAGTGATTCCATCCCTGTGATGTTATAATTCTATATATAATTCTCTTCAACCCAAACCAGTCTGGGATTCCCTGGTTCTGCTGGTGACACGGAAGGATATAAACCAGCCCATCCCTTTAGTGCCACTATCTTGCCACCTTTGGAGCCAGTCCTTGTGCAGCTGCTGCGTGCCCCGTGCTGGCAGGCTGCTCCTCTGCGGCACAGCTCCAGCCAGGCTCGCACCAGCGTGCCTCTCTGGGGACACTGCTGTCCCTCCCCACGGGCACAGAGCCCTGGCAGCAGGAGCTCAGAGCTCTGTGCCTGTCTGCCCACGGAGCACAGGTACTCTGGGCACAAATCACACCTCAGTGCACAGCTCTGCCGGGAGTTCTTAGCGTAGAGCTTGCCTGGGGCTCGCTGTGTCCCAAAGATATTTCTGTGCTGCTGCACTTCACCAGGCCTCTTTTGTTCGAGGTTGTGCCTAAAACCACAATGCAGCCCTTGCTTCTAAACAAGCCAACACCTCCTTTCTTTTCTTAACATTTCCACTTTCAGCTCTGACGTTAGTACGTTTTGTGGCTTCGCGGAATTAATATTTAAGTTTTAATGTTGTTAATAGCTCAGCCTTTAATTTACCTGTGTTGCTAGAAGCAATTAATAATACCTTCCTGATTTCCCATGAATAGCATAAAATATTGATGTAAGAGCAGAAGGACTATTTATACTCCTGGAATTATATCCCCTCATTTCACTTGTCTATAACAGACAACTTTAATAAGACTGTAGGAGGAGAGTTGTGTTGGCTTCTCATATATTCTCAGCCTTATCTACTGAAGTGCTTGGTTTTTTTCTGAGTGTTTTATCATTAGCTGTTTGATATGTTTTAGTCAAAGAACATATATTGGGTTTACAAGGAGCAAATGGGTAATATTTTTTATTTCTACAGCAGGTGATCCTGACATGCCTCTCGTCCTTAACATCTACAAGCAGACGGTGAAGCAGGACAACTGCCTGACTTTCAGTTCAGCAAAAAGCTAAAAATTCTGCAGGAGAAATGGGGGTTCTAAGTGTTTTTTGAACAGAATTTTGAGGGGGGCGGGGGGAGGATTTGTCAAACACTGGAAGTCTGGAGATTAAATACAACTTTTTTCCATAAGATAATGCCTGTTTCTGTCAAAGCTTTGCAGGTAAAGACTAATGGAGAATGAGGAGAGGTGAGGTGCCCATTCTGCCAGCACTGCTGGTGAATAATAAATGCCCATTTGACAAGCAATGCTCACAGATCATCCTGCAGAACAGAATGTGACTGTGGTAGGAATATTACTCAGGAAGGGAGAAGACGGATCACCCCATCATGCTGAATAAGTCATCAGGGAGGGCAAGGGAAAGGATTTCATCCCAAAGGTTTGTCCCTGTTGTTCTACGGCAATGAGAAAAATTTTTTGTGTGATTCTGAGTTCTGTACTTCTGTTCCACAAGTATTTGTCACTAATCCTGTTTTCTTCAAATCTCCTTGGTGAATATATCTGTTATAAATACCTGTCCATATGTATATGTGCATTTATTTCCACCACCCCTGTCTAAATTACAACTGTAGTCAAATCCCAATGTTTTTCTGTACTCAGATTACTTTAGATATGGATCTGGAGCTCAGCTAAAACTGGGGAGCTGAGAAGACACATTTAAGTCATAAAGTGGAATCAAGGCCCTATTATTGAACCTCTTATTGAAATGTCTGTTTGGTAAAACACTGAGGCATAATTACACTTCACAAACCTCAATGAACACGTGACAGCTGTTCAAGCACTTTATTATGGTCCTCAAAATATTGCTATACTGTGACATTAATTCAAATAAAAATATCCAAAGGAATAAGAAATAGGAGTAAGGATCAGTCCTCATTCATATTCTTTCATGCCAGTCTTGCATAAGAACTCCGCAAAGCCAACAGTACATTTTGGAGCATATGGCAAATTTTCATAATCTCAGTGGCAGGTCTGTGAGAAAGGGTGGTCAGGGAGGGTGGAACCAACCTGAGGCTTGTGCTTGCCTCTTCTGCACCTTCTCTGGGAAACAATTTTGCGTGTGAAATTGGAAAGTGAATTATTCTCCACGTCCCTCAGTCCTCTGAGTGGGAACGGGGTTGAGAGAGTTTTTGTGTCTCACAGAGAAGTTAAATTATAAATGACTTTATAAGGTGCTCAGATTCTCCAGAAAATGTGTGTGAAGTGTGAAATACACCCAGGCAGGGAGAGTTAATGTTATTTTAATAATATCAAATCAGGAACCTTCCCTATCAAAGCAGGCTGAAGCTGCATATAATAATGGTTCTGATGTGTCATTGATTGCTACTGCTGTAATTGTCATTGCTTTACATTGTCCTTTACATTGCCAACACACTTAAAAGAGTTTTATTTTTGCCAGAAAAACAGTTCTACTGAATTATGGCAGGCTGGGCTGCTTATGATTTTTTGTAAACATTAAAAGTTTTTGTGCTTTTTGAGCTTAAGGACAATGGAGAAGAACACCATTTTTATATAAATATATATAAAATATTGTGGCATTTTAAGCAATAGAGAAAGGTTTCTCAATAAAGCCTTTCTGAGGAGCTCCAGGGATCCAGGAATTACATGTTATCTTATTGAATGGTGCAGGTCTTACATACATTGTTCAAAATAGAATTTCCTTCCTTTACCTCCCCCAGGAGCAGACGGTTTCAGTGTTTTCTTTCGTTGTTTTCTTGTGGATTTATGATTATTTCACTCAGTTACCAAGACTTGTGTGAAGATTGGAACTTGACCTTTTCTTTTAATCAGTCTTATTTGTTGTTTAAAAGGCGAGAAGGTACCAAACTAAATGTGACCTCGGAAAAATACTCTTGTTTTTTTAACAGGGATTTATGGAGTTTATTCTCCTATGAGTTCTACAAACCAAAAATTGCGTGCTAGAGTGCCCAGCTCCCAGCATCCATGGGCTGAAATCGGGAAGCCAAGCAGAAGTGGGAGGAGGGCACGGAGGGGAAACTGTGAAAGTGTAAATGGCAGAGAGAAGCGCGATTCCCTTGGCAGGTGATTTCCGTGTCTCACCCAATATCTTCCATTCTTCATCCCCGTGTTTCGGGGAGTTGATAGGACCAAGCCCTGTGGGTAGCAGAACTCCGGTGGGAGGGAAGGGTGGCACATCCCAGGGGTGTGGGGTTTATACCCCTTGCAGTCCAAGGTTTATTTTTGCTGTCGGTGTGGCAAATCTGTCTCCTCTGCAGAGGTGTTTCAGCAGCACCTGAGGAGGTTGGAGGGGTTGGGGATGATCCCTCCTGGAGGCACCTTGGGTGGGTTGGAAATCCAAAGAGCCGTAATTGGGATGCCCTTCTCCTTAGAAATCCACCATAAGAGATTCACCAGAAATTCACCATCACAAACATCTGCCTGAAAAACAAGGCCTGGTGTTGGAAAAATTGCTGCACTCTGCCGTCCATTTGGTGACGCACGTGGCAACCTTGCACCACTCTGAAATTCCCTGTAAAATATTATATATGATACTTGACTCCAGTATCAGGGGACCCTTGGCAGTTCCAAACCCCAGTAAATTAATTCACCTTGTCATCCCTTTCGGGCGGAAATGCAAGAAGTGATATTTAAATAGATTTGAAAATAGCAGCAGTATTTTTCCTCCTATTATTGCCTTGCACTGCGTGTCAGATGTGATAAAGAGAGGAACGTGTTGTCTGGTTGGGAGTGTGGCAATATCTTTGAACAAATCCAGATCACTTCCGAGCTGACAAGATAGACAAGTGTCAAACCCTAACACACATTAGACCAGCAGGCAAATGTCATCTTCTGCTCATTTCCACATCACAGGTTTTGCTCTGTGCTTGGTTATTAGAAAAACAGCAGGTATATTTTAGGGTTTTTTGACAGAAAAGTTTAGAACAGATGGATGGATTAAATTTGTCAGGTGAAATACTCCCATTTTAATTTGCTGCTGATCAGGCTCAGAGACAGGCAAGGTGAATTTATTTTGATCTTTCTATGAGGAAGAAAATTAAAGGCTAAGACAAAGGTTATTTAATTAGCTGCATAATTATTAGCAATAAAACAAACAAGGTAGCACCGAAAAGGTGCTATGTTTTGAGTATAATCCAAATGAAAAATTCACATTTTTTAAGGTTTGAAAATACATAACAACATCTTTTGAAAGTAACATGGTTATTTTTTAGCCTAGTTAGAAAGGCAACACCATAATATTTATAAAACAAATAAAAATGCCTATAGAAGTAGTGTATTTATGTCACAGACCAATGTAGATTTCAACCCAGGAACATTCTTACTTTTGTTTAATCTTTGATTTTCCCAGATCAGCCATAGACTCTGTCAGGTCACTTCTCCCCAGACCTCTATGAGGGTTTCCAATTTTCAGCTGCCTTCAGTTATTATTTGTGTGTATCCAAAGCAAAAAAAATAATTAGTTCTTGAAACCCAGAGAATAACTTTGTAACAAAATTCTGGTATTCTCTTTTAGGTTTACGAGACAGCTTTGTAATGAAACATGCAAATCAAACCAATGTATTCTGCTTTCTTTTTGGAAAATATTTCTCTTTTCCATATACTACCTGGAAAAACTTACCAAGCTTTCAGTCAAGAATATGAGTGTTCTCAATCAAATTCAGTTTCCCCTTGAAACGGAGATAGATTTTCACACTGATGTGACCACAATCGCACGCTGACGTTCCAAGCAGATGTTTTTCTTCTGAATTTGTGTATTTTGAAGCATTCAGTTGGTTCCTGTGATTGTTTGAAGCAATTTGTTAAAATCGCACCAAATCATGGTGGTAACACTTTGTTGACCTATTTGCATTTTGCAGCATTGCACACATGAAGCTTTTTAAAAAGACCCTGGCTTAGTTTTGATTGTGAAATGGCTTTTTTTCATTAGTACTCACTTATGTAACCTGTGTAACGCAAAATGGATTTCACAAGCAAAATGAAATAAATTAGAGGGAGCAGCTCAGAGTTTTATTAGTTCATATACAGTTTGAACAGCATTTTGCTTGATAAATCCTCAGATGCAGATTGAATGTTTGTTTCTTTATGGATTACCATTTAGTTTAGAAATCCATATAATTTAAATTAAATTTCATGACCCAGTCATCTGTATTCACAGAGAAGAAGGTCTGCAAGCCACACTAAGGACACCAGGCTAGAGTGTTCTGTGCTGGGACTGACAAAGAAACCACTTAACAGAGCCTTGCAAAGCACATCCAGAGCGTGCTCAGAGATTTCCCCAAGGTTATCCCTGTTTGCAGGCGTCAGAGAACAATGCAGCCTTTAAAAAAAATACACCTATGATTACTTTTATTGCAAAATTAGAGGCGATGGATTGGGAAGAGAAGAATTAGGAGTGTTATAGGTTATAACAGATCCCCTCCTTTCCCTTGAGCCATTAGGAGGGTGCACAGGAGCATTCGGTTAAATTAAAGCCTAATAAAAGTCGTAAAATACTGAACTTTTCGTGACTTATTGGAAACCTTTCATTGGGGAAAACACCATAACTGCATATGTAAAATAGATCTCAGAAAGCAAATTAGGTGATTACTTGTGAAACAAAAGCCTTTGTGAAGCTCTCTTACCCATTTTTTCCTGTGGACTTGAATTTATTTTACATTGTGTCCTGTAGTCTTCTCTAATCTGCCTTTGCCACCCCTTGTGCTGTCACTGTGCTCCTTATGGATGCCCCTGCACCCTGAACAAGATCTGGAAATGCCCTTGGATTTGCTGGGCTGAGCTGAAGGACAGAAAGACAAACTTGGCCACTTTGGGATGACGTTGAATGTGGCACTGCTCATGGACAAGGCTTGCCAGAGTATTCCCAGGAAAGCTACACTTTCCTTAACCTGAAATGTATGAACAGGAGCATTTGAAGGCATGAAGGAATTCCTGCTGCCATGAACATGTCTGGATTAAGGATAGCTGCAGGCTGCTCTGTGCTCTTACCCACCCAAATTTGTTGCTCACATCTCAGTGAGCTGTAACTGCAGGGCAAAGAACCACTCAGAGATTGGTTTGGGCAGATCAGGGCTAAGGGAAAAAATGTGTGAGGAAAATAACTGGAGCTGTTTTTTTGTGGAAATATCTGTTTGAAGGAGCTCTGGCCAGTAGCCCGTTTGTGATCAGAGTGGGACGTGGATGGAGTCCCTGTGGCCCCAGAGGAGGAAGCCAACGCTCCAGGCTGTGGCCACATCAGAGCAGCAGGGTCAGGCATCAGGAGGTCACCGAGGCGTCCCCAAAGAGCCACTTCAGCTTTCAGCTGCGTGACAGAGACCAGCTCTGTGAGTGAAGGCAAAGTCTGGACAGCGTGTAGTGCCCACTTCACACAGCAGAGCAGGGATCTGAGTGCGCACGCTGCAGGCGAACGCTCTCGCTGCTGAGCCCTGGGGCTGCTTCTGATGAGTTCCCTCTCCCTGCAACAGCAACCCCAGCTTTGTTCTGGCCACATCTAAGAACTTCCACTTCGGTCCTGCGACGGAATTTTTGATTTGCAGCCCAAATACATCCAGTTTAATGGGATTCTCTGAGTTTGAAAGCAAAGGTGATGCTTTGCACCCATCTCTGATACAATTCCATGGATAGCAGAGGACTAACATTTGATGGGAGTTGGAGCAAGGTTTATGTTTTCAGTTCATGAAGAAATCTATATCAGCTTCTCTCTGGCTTTTTCATTGCTGGTTTTTTGCACTGGAGGGGATAAGCACATTGCTCATCCCTACAGAGAAACTCCCAGTTTGAAATGAGACTGCAGTGTGCACACAAGGATGTGCAGGGATTGTTAATGGACCTCAAAAACACATCACAATTAATTGAAATAAATTAACTCCAGTATGTATTATTGGGGCATTTCAACACCTTTTGTATCACAGTACAGGTATATCCTGAATTCACTAAATTTCTGGCGACTGTAGAATATTTTGGAGTACTGGGAAGGATATAGACAGTTACAGTGATAATATTATTACATAAGAATATGGCTCTGAGAACAGAAATCATCCTCCAAAAGTTGAAATATGAAGTTTTAGCGGGGCAAGATCAATATTCTTTGTGACCCTTTCACTGCAAGAATTGTAAGATTGTATAACAGGATATGCTGCAAGTGCAATGGGTAAATAGAAATTTTGTGTGTTTGTTAAGGATGCGGTGAATCCCGTTGTGCCTGGGTTTTAGCTTTGAATGTCAGTAGGAAGAGAGACATTCTTTGATGTCAGACCATCACCAGTGGATGGGTTCATGCAGAGCACCTCTAATATTAAACATTTCTCCTTTTGTGCCCTCTGTGTTATTATGGGATTTCCCTTCTGTTGCACCATGAGGAAGAATTTTTGAGGCAGCTTGGAAGGTTCCCCAGTCTGAACAGAAAATTGCTGCTCAGTCTGTCTGACACTGGTAGGTATGAGAGGAGATAAAAGGTTTCAAAGGAATGACAGCAGATTGTGCCTGGCCTGGGTGCTGGAGACACGGGGAAAGGTGCAAATTCAAATAAATTTCCTGCTTGTTTCTGTTGGTCACTTTTGCAATATAGAGCAGACAGAGGGAAGGTTGGAAGCATAAATTGCTGGGTGACAGCTCTTTAACCACGTTGTACAGTAAACCAAGCAGGCATTAGTTCTTGGGACCGGTTTGCAATCGATTCCCTCTCTGACTAAAAGCTCTTTTCTATTTCAATGTTTTTCCATTACTGACTTCTCAATTTTATTTTTCACAGAACTTCTATAAAACATTTTTTTTCTTTTTTTTTTTTT
>VZTG01008433.1:401408-422808 GCA_013397845.1 Melanocharis versteri
GAAGAAATTCTTCCCTGTGAGGGTGGAGAGGCCGTGGCACAGGTTCGCAGAGAAGTTGTGGCTGCCCCTGGACCCCTGGAAGTGTCCAAGGCCAGGCTGGACGGGGCTTGGAAAGTCATGGCAGGGGATTGGAACGAGATGAGTTTTGAGGTCCCTTTCAAACCAGGCCACTCCATGGTTGATTCTGTGATTCTGTCTTCCAGCAAATGTTAAAAATAGGACATTTCCCAGCATGTTCCCTACAGACAAACACCCAGTTCTGGTTCCCAGTTCACATCAGCAGCCTTCATGCAAAGCTTGGACAAGTTGTGCTCGGAAGCATCAACAGCTGCTTTCAAAGCAGATTTAAAAGCCCAGTGCAGAAGAACAGCACTGAATGTTCACACAGAAAGTAGGAAAAGAAGGGTCTGGTCTCTCTTTGCAGGAGGTTCCTGAATTTCATCCCACACAGGGTCCATCAAGTCTTTGATCTGTGACGATGATGACATCTACAGTGGTATGGGATCAGACATAAGTTATCCTGAAGATTAAAAGTCAGTGATGCTGATCAGGGCATCCCCTTAAAAATACAATTGCAGCAGGTGCAGCTTGAAAGGAAAGTGAGGCAAATGTTTGCTCATGGATTTGTGTTGGGACAATGATGCTGAAGGCTGGAGGCTCAGCTGGCAATCCCAGCTGTGCTCCTGGATGAGCGGTGGAGAGCACAGAGCGATCTCAAGCACTGGTGTTGTATTTGCCTGCATTCCAGTTTCTGTTAATGCCACTTGTGATAAGACTGCAGCATCTGCTCAGCCTTTATTAAATTGATAAAAGCCTGTTCTTGCTTTGATGGTGCCATTAGAAACAAAGATCCTCTCACCTTCCCTTGGAAAGCAACGTGAATCACATCACTCGAGGTTTTATTACAATGAGCCCGAAGTAGAAGTCAGCAATTCCCTGAGAGAGGGTTAAGATTTATTTATGTCTTTATATAGTTTTATACAAATTTCATTTTAAAGTGGTTTTTAAAGTAATGTAGCAACACCCGGTGAAGTCATAGAATTATCTTACTTCATTGTCTAAACTACAGCATAAAACTAGCAAAGATGGAAGAAAAAGTGGGGTTTTCATCTTGAAATTATTGTTTCAACTAAGCGCTTTTAGAAAATCACAGAATGAAAATTAAAGGTCCTGGGAGATGTGTTTGAGTTATGGCTGAGCCCCGGGGCTGCCGTACAAACAGCATCCCACAGAAAACTCAAATATACATTGTAAGCTACATGCACCTCTTAAACTGAGGTGGAATAAGAAAATTTTCAGTTTTTCTCATATTTCTGCCTCTTGGAAATTGTTATTTTGCGGCCTTTATATCCCTTTGGTGCTTCCTAGTTTGGAGGAATCATTTAGGTTAAGACCATCCTCCACAGAGCAGAAGGGATGGGATAAACTTCCTGAGTATTTGTGCTGATAAAGCAATTACTAATTAAAAACCCAACAAATAAATCCCCTGTATTTTTCTGCATTGAGACTGCTGGTATTTATTAGTCTAATTATTAACATTATAACACATTCTGAACTTTAGAGTGCTCCTGCTTCCCTCAGGCAGAGAAATCATCCTGTGGCTTTGCATCCTCCTTTTTCTGAGGTATCTGTGCAGTTTCTTGATTTTTATTTAGTTTACAAAGACATTGATTGCAGAATGTGCGACTAAAAATAGACATTTCTGAGAACACTTCTGTCAAAACAATGTGAGAAAGCTGCTACCCAGATAAATCACTTACTTGTACTGACTTTCTCTTCTAAAACTTCCTCTCTTTGCATGTTTAGCAGAAAGACTCAGGAGTGAAGTGCTTTTTATTCAAATTACACAGAGCAAGGCTGGCAGCTCCACATGCCCTTCCAAGGCATCCAGCTCGTGCAGGAAAAAGCCTTGGGAAGATTAAACATCTCTAAGGTAAAATCCAAAGCAGCAATTTTTCAGCACATTTCAGGAAATTGGTCCCTAAATAGATTAATTATGGAGATTAATAATTTTAGCTCTGCAAGCTCATTTCAGTAAATAGTTGCAGTCAAAATCCTTTCTCTTTAGTTAAAATATTTTTTAACTAAATAATTTAAAAAAAAAAAAATTTTTGGAGTAATTTAGGATTTTAAAAAGGTTAATTATCAAAGGAACAGTGGATGTTTCATTATTTAATTAAGACATTTTGGGTTGTTTATTTCTGTCAGCGGAGAAAATAAAATCTGGTTTTCTTTGGCTCAAATATATTTATATATATAAAATTATTATANTCACTTTTATGTAGATATCTCTATATAAAAGTTAGAATCAAAAAAAAGACACTTCACTTCTGCTTTCTACAGCTCGGTGTGAGTTTGCTCTTTCTATTGCTGCCAGCAGCGACACCCCAGCTCTCACCTGGATTTTTTTGCGGTGCAGACAGCGCTCATTGGAAATTGGATGACACCATCAAAGCAACCTCCAGGCCATCAGGACGGATTTATCAGGCCTAATCACAGGCTCCTCCATGGGGCCATAGCTCCTGTTTCAGTGCTTCCCGAGGAGGGAACGGCTCCATCAGTCTGGTCGATACCATCATCCCCTGTAAGGAAATACAGCTGCAGAAAGAGTCTCTCCGTGTTTAGCAGGTGTTTGTTTCTCCCCTCTGTGACAGCAGCTCATTAGTAGCTCTGGAGTCAATGAAATTAGAGCGCTGCCAGTGCAGCGGAGCTAAATGGGGTTTGTCTCTAAAGCTGGGCCGCTGAAAGCCTTTATCCTACAGAGCTCCTTCAAAAACGTGGCTTCAGCTCGCCAGCAGAGCTGTTTCATTCGTTTGAGATGTCATCCTGGAGATTCAGGGGGCATATTAGAAAAATATATTATTTAAAAGTGATGTTAGTGATGCCTGAAAGTTGGCAACAACAACGTAGACTTTCTCAATGCCTGTGAAGAACTGAGGAGTAAGTTTGGTTTATTTCTGTAGCTCAAAGGTCAGGAAAAGAATTGTTTGAAGATAAGGGTGGCATCACTCACGTTGCTGCCGGGTAGATCTCCTCACCTCTGCCACCTATTCCTGTTTAAATTGTTTCTACACCAGAGTCTGCTAAGAGGTTCTTTCTGCCAAGTGATAGGAAACTGCATGTTATAGCAGGCTGTTTAAGGGAAAAGAGTATTTGCCAGTTCTAAATATGTTTTTTCATTCTTCATTCTCACAATGAACAGGTAAAGTACAGCGAGTGCTCATCCTTTTCATACTGTATTTGTAATTAACTTTTGGAGGTCATCACTGAAACATGGCTAAATTGCTATTTCCATTGAGTGCTGTGCTTGAATTTTGGCTGCAGCTCGAGGCTCAGTATCTGTGTGCATTGTGCAGTGGCAAATGGAAAATTAAGGCTGGAATGCTCTTGAGAGCACTGCTGAAACTTCCTTTGACTTTCAAAAGAGCAGTAGCAGAACTCCACCACACTCTGTGTATGATTAGGAGCTGCAGTGTCAATGCTAAAGGATAAACTGTTAGACAAAATTCATCAGTTGCACTCGATTACGTGCGTCAGGAAGCTAAAAAAAGGCTCCCAAATAGAACGTGTAATTTCGCTATGAATGGCAGTGTCTGTGCCCCAATACAGCTCAGTATCTGGCTGGAATGATGACTTAATGTGACTTTGTGCTCTGTTCTGAAAGACCCCCTGGACAGAATTAGCAAATATTTTAAGAAGCTGCTATTGCCAGTGTCAGTACAGAGCAGTGCTGCAGATTGGCTTTGGAATGATTTCAATTCCACATCCTAACACGTTCCTGCAGTGGCTCCCATTTTGGATCAAGTTGGAAATAAAAGTGGAATGTTTCCTAGCAAAAAGGACTGCTTCCTTCAGCTCACTCACTATGGCTTCTGCTATTCCAGTTTCCCCTCCTTCCATAAGAGGGAAAGTGATAGGAGAGAATCACAGAAGGGTTTGGGTTGGAAGGGACCTTAAAGATCATCTTGATTGGATTGAAATAAACCACCACAAAGTGCATTCACCACATGCTCAAATTAATGTAAATTGTGTAAATTGACACCAAGTGAGCAGAGCTTGCAAACGGCAG
The DNA here is from genome assembly GCA_013397845.1 of Melanocharis versteri. Classification (NCBI taxonomy): domain Eukaryota; kingdom Metazoa; phylum Chordata; class Aves; order Passeriformes; family Melanocharitidae; genus Melanocharis; species Melanocharis versteri. Next base: position 405,478 of record VZTG01008433.1, read on the forward strand.
AAAGGGAGTCACTGATAAAAAGTGTCAGGAAAGAACCTAAGATAATAAAACAAAGCCTATTTTGTGAATTTTGCTTTTCCAGATGCATTATAATTGTCTGTTCCCACATGATCTGAATTATTCACTCCTATTATTATGCCAGACCTGTGGGAACACACTCATTTACCATTGGTGCATACGTTGTTACCAACCTACACGTTCTGCTTGACTTAGCCAGAATCTGCAGCTGAGCTTGATTCAGCAATTCCTCTGTCAGAGCTCCTAATAAACCTATAGACCATCACTGTATTAAAACAATTCCTGGTTTTGGTAGGCTGCTTCCAAGTGAATCCTGGAAAATCTGACTGTGTGTATTTATGGAGAAAGAAAGTGGAAAAAGAAAGAAAGTGGAAAAAGAAAGAAATCTTTCAAGAATCAAAGGGAATGATTGGCAGTGTAGGATGTCACGGAGCCCCAGAATGGTTTGGGTGGGAAGGGACCTTGAAGCCCATCCAGTGCCACCCCTGCCATGGCAGGGACACCTTCCACTGTCCCAGGCTGCTCCAAGCCCTGTCCAACCTGGCCTTGGGCACTGCCAGGGATCCAGGGGCAGCCACAGCTGCTCTGGGCAACTTCTGCTCATCACCCTGCCAGGGCAGGATTTCCTCCTGACGTCTCATCTGGATCTGCTCTGTGTGAGTGTGAAGCCCTCCCCTTGTCCTGCCGCTGCAGCTCCCGATGAACGATGGCCTGGTGGCTGGCCTGGTGATGCTATCATGATGAGTTATTCACTGTGCATAGAAATCAGTGTCATTCCAGGAAGAATCAGCTTTCAGCAGAAAGCAGTGACCTTTCAGGCCTTGTTTTATACTTCTAAGATAATTATGTTTCTTTGTATTGTGTGCCTTCCCTTTTTTAAAGTGAAAAGCCTCCTGCTGCTGTGGAGGTGAGTCAGTACTGTACCATTGTGAAATAAAAAAGCCTCCAGTCAGTTTATTTTTATATAAAAAGTCTGTGAAGATAGTTGTGGGATTTCTTTGTGGACAACAATGATCTTTTTGCTGGACTTCTGCTGCAAACATTCACTTCTCTAGTAATGAATGTATTTGCACACTCACAATTAGCAAAGTAGCACACAGAGTAAACAGTTAAAACCAAAAACACAACGAGGAGCATAGGGTAGAAAAACCTTTAGAAAAACCTGTAATTTCTCCAGGCTGCAACATCCAATTTGTTTAAAAGCATTTTAAATGGTGGTACTACTTTTTCGGATTGGGTTGAGAATGGTCTCTGTGTGTATGATGCATGTGAGGCTTTTTTTGAATAACTGGTGCTTTTTTACTGGCAGAAATAGAATTAAAAATGATAAATATTTTTAAATAGGTGATAAAATCATACTAATACGAACAATTTAAATTCTCTGGGAAACCTCTACCTCTTTTGTAAACATAAATCATTTCAGTTTGTCTTTGAACTCTGTGAGCTAAAAGGTTTACAAAGTTACACATATTTTGTGGAAATGCCATTGTCAGAGATGTTTAATGTTGATACTTTCACTTTCTATCCTAAGATGAAGTGACTAATATTACAGCTTGGAGGTGTGGGAGTGGAGGGCTGGGGAAGGGAGGACTTGGTGAGAAAATGAGTAGTTTCAGATTTTAGGAGGATGAGCAGCAGCTGATGATATTTTACCTCCTAATCTCAGGCAGCTGAGCAGGACTCTGAGCTGGTTTTTCTTGAAGAAGTGTGTGAGCATTTGCACTTCATGCTCTGCACATGTGCTCTGCTGTGGTAACCTGGCTCAAAAACGTCTCTAGATATCCCAAAAAAAGTGCCAGAACAGCCTGGGAGTCACCAGCTCACAGCAGGATCCAGAACCAGGTACTCTCTGGAAGCAGAGCCAGATATATTCCAATTAAATCCATGTATAATAACTTAGGGTTTAGAGGAAGGGAATTAGTGAGTCCTTAGTGTGCACGTAGACATCCTTTTAGTCAAGACACCTTCTGTGAATTAGCATAAGAATTATGCAGATAAGCTCTTTATCTCACTTCTCTGTAGTTCTTTGAAGTCCTTAGAAGTTTAGGAATTTAGCTAAAGGAAACTGAATAAGCAAGAGGCATTTTGTTTGTACAAGAGATTAACTTTGCTTAAATACAGGTATGGCTTCCCATTGCTATCTAGTGACAATCATTTTTCTGTATGCCCATGTAAAATTAATTTTATATCTAAGATGAGTTTTACAATTCACAGTGTGTTGCTGTGAGTTGAATTCAAATCAATTTCTTAAGGAATAAGGGTATTGTTGTGATGAATTTGGAATATTTTTACCCTTTGTGGGAATCCCAGAGAGAAGAAAATAAAAGGCAGATTGCAGCAGACACATTTTAGATTTGGAGACAAGGAGGGAAGTCAGAAATACCAATCAAGAAAGGAGTGTGGAAACTTAGATTCCACACGAAGAAGAATTCCAGAAGGCCTCAGTCCCAACAGGAGAAAGTTGCCACTGTTCCCACATCTCTTAAGGTCTTTTTCCCTGTCCCAGAAGGGTTTAGCAAAACCTTCATGATGGGAAGAGTTGGGTGGGAATGGGAAGAATGGGAAGAGCAGTGTCCTGGTTTGGGCTGGGGCAGGGTAAACCTCAGCCCAGCAGCTGGCACAGCGCTGTGTTGGGCTCAGTGTGAGAACGATGTTGATAACCCTCTGATGGTTTGGGTTTTGCTGAGTTGTGTTTATCCTAAATCAAGGACTTTGCTCATGTTCTGCCAGAGAGGAGGTACCAAAGCAGGATGGGAGGGAGCACAGCTGGGACAGGGACCCAACCTGGCCGAGGGGATATTCCACACCACACAACCAGTGCCCAGCCATAAACTGGGAGCTCCCCAGGAGTGGGGCCACTCGGAGCTCGGGGACAGGGTCTGGCATCTGTCAGGGTGTGGCGAGCGTCCCTTGTTTGTTCTGCTTTGTCTTTTTATTATCCTTATCGATATTTATTATCATTATAATATTCCACTTTGTTTCAATTATTAAACTGTTCTTATCTCAACCCACAAGTTTTACTTTTGACTGTCCTCCCCGTTGCTCTGGGGTGGAGTCAGGAGGGTGAGTGAGGAGCTCTGTGGTGCCCAGTTGCCACCTGGGCTTAAACCATGACAAATCTCACTCTGAACCTGGCTTTGCCTGTTCTGCAGGCAAAGGATTCATCCCAACAGGCAGCAGGTAACTGCCTTAAAAAGTCAAAAGCAAAATAAACTTAATGCGGTTCTGTTCTAGGAACACACATTTTCCACCAAACTAAATTTATCAAAACAGATTATCAAAGTTTTATAATTAACTTCCCAGCAAATAGGAATTAGCATATATTATATGAGTGCGGTGCGTTAATCAAAGGATATTTAGTGAGGCACCCACCTATGCATGCCCAGGAATTACAAAGTTAATGAGAGACAGCAGAACATGTAACTGTAACTAATTAAGCAAGACACAAAAAATTCCGTAGATGTTTGAGTGAATATGTTAGAATTTACTCATTATCATATTTACATGGTGAGTTTATTCCAGTATTTAAGTTTGGCAAAGTAAGATATTTAAAGTTAACTTTCTGTCTGCTGCACAGGTACACCCTCAATGTATTGCTTTGGTTTTCAACTCCTGTAGTTTAAATAAAAAAGAGGTTAAATACCTAAAAGGTTTTGACCCTGGCTAGGCTGAATTAGCCCATGAGGTTGTTTTTGTTTATTGCAGAAGGAAACTTACAGGCAATAAGTGCAAAAAAACCAGGCATCAATGGGCTGCCACAAGGTAGGTGGACTAAAACAAGGCTCAAAGAAGTACCACAGGAGCTAAAGTGTGTTAGAAATTAATGGGCTACACTTAGAAATATTTTAAACAAAAGTTCAGTAATTTCATGTGGCTGCTGTGATTCTACATTGAGCTTTTTCCACTTGTTTGTACATAGACGTGTATTAAAATTAATTTAAAGGTGCAAGTAATGATTCCTCTTTGTAGGGGAATGAATAATGAGGGTATAAACACGCAGATGGTTTTGTATCCCATTTTCCAAGAGAAGAAAAGTGGTTTTTTTAAAGGTTTGTCCAATAAAAATGTCTAATACATCTCTGTAATAACAGTCTGGGTTGCAAAGTGTTGTGTAAGGTATGAATACGAGGAGTCACCTGAATTTGTACCTCTCACAAATTATATTTGCTCTCTCTTTAGACTGAGTTGTATTGTACCCTCCAACATGAAATCAGAAATAATGTGTAACCCTAGATTATACAGGGGGTTTTTGTATGATGCTTTGTGCAGACATGAAGAGAATCATGTGAAATTATTGACAAGATGTTCATTTGTTTTAAGATAAAGAAGGGCTGCTGTAACTCCATTTTAGAAAATGCATAAAGGAAAGAAAAAGTAAAACATATAGAAAATAATCTGTGATTATAAAACACAAATAGAGCAATTGAGATGAGAAACTAGCACTGTTTGTGTCCTTAATTTATTTTCATTATTTTCTACATCAGAATGTGAAATGCTCTGGGTGGTTTTAATTAAACCTGTAAACTGAAGACCGTTTGCTTCTTTTTACAAAAAATATGTGGCAGTGTAATGCTAACGGCTTCAAAATAGATGTGAAAGGCTGACAGAGAATGTGCTGCTGAATAGTGGAAAAACAGGTTATAATGATGTTAATAAATGAGTTCATTATGATCATATTCAAATAATGTCCAGTTACTGCATGCTAGTCCTCTCAAATTTTATTTTTTTTTTTTCTTCTTGGAGCCCCCTTGTATGTATTTAAAAAAGAAGGTGAAACATTTGAGATTTATGGCCAGTACTGGGCAGTGGACACCAGGCGTAGCCACTGGGTGCTAATGCCACCTGAATAACCACGGTGGCAGTCTTGAAATTCAAGAATTCAGATTGTCCTCTGCTTCCTACAGCGGCACAAAGGTTATTCCTTCCACATTTAATTTGAAATCCGTTCTGTGTTTTTCCTCTGTGCCTCTGAGTTCTCTGTCAGCACGCAGCAAGGTACAAGTGACTTTCTTTAAAAGATCTTTGTTCTGAACTTAGAAATGAAGATCAGATCAGACTTTTTTTCCCTGTATACTTTTTTTCTTGTGCTTTTGGAGGGATGAAGCAAAGGCCTTTCAAAGCAGATTGGCTTCATTCCAGCGCCAGACAATGCATTTGATTATGAGGCCCTAAGATCAAGGCAGCTTCTTGATACCAGCCTCAACTTCAAATAATGCAGGGCTGAGATGTGCAGATGGGTTTGATCTGCATCTTGATGTATATTCTATCTTATGTAGGGGTTTTATTCCAGTGGAACATTAGAGGACTTTCTCCAAAGTTTGCTTTTCCGAGTTGACGATAGAATTAACACCCCATTTTATACTTCCCATCAACCCCCTGTTTCTAGACTAATTTTGCTGTTCCACAGGAATTAATAAATTTCTCAGTTTTATAGAAAGACAGCAGGAACGGCCAGTGATGATCAATCCCTAAAATCACAATTGTTGAAGACGTTAGACCAGTGAATACAAACTCTTAATTTTTCAGTTTTTTGGGGTTTTTTTTGTTTTTTTTTTTTCCAGTAAGGGTCAAAGTTTTTACATCTGTTGCCAATTCTCTCTCAATTTTTTTCTCATGACTTGAGTGGGAGGTGGTGTGATACTTCAAACACCTGATTTCTGGAGGCACTCGATTAGGAATCTCAGCTCTTACATTTGTTACATAAAAGAGGCGATGAGAAAAGAAGTGTACTTATCTTGCTACTGCAGTTTACCTTGCCATTGTGCTACCACAAATGTATATGGTATATCGTATTTTGATTTTTGAATATCACTACTTGCATATTTCCATTCCATTTCAGTGAATTGGAGGCAAGGTGATGAAATAGAAAATACATCTGAATGAGAAAATGGTCAGAGAGACTGAGAGGTAAATCAGTGACACAAATAGTTATTTCCTCAAACTGTTAGATAAGACAGAACTGAGAAAGCAGGCGATAAAAGCAGATCAGAATGGAAAAACAGGAGGTTATTGACATATGATCTAAATTAAAACACCTTGTGTTACTGAAAACAGTTTTTCATTTTTTAAGCATTCGGTTTCTGCCTGAAATGAATAAGTTGTGTGCTGTCTCCGAAAGAATTTAACACTTCAGAGTCTATTATTCCACATTCTGTCTATTTTAAACAGAAGCACAGAATGAATTTTGTGCTTTCAATACCTGCATTGCTTAATTCTATTTTTCATGAGTCAAAATACTCTTTATTACTCTTTTTTTCAAACTTGGATAATTTTTTTGTGTACTGGTAGTAGCAAAAACTGGCAAATGTTAAAGTAATGATGTCTGTTCAAGTGTTACAAATAAAGCCCTCTCCCACCTTCCACGCACAGCACAGAGCCCCATTCTCATGGGATTTAACACAAAGACTCCCAGACCTCAGTGCGTCTGCTTTGGATACAATCTCTGCAGATTAATAAAACTCAATGAAATATTTACCTTAATTGCACTCCAGCCTCTTTCTTTTAATCATGTTTAATAGATCTAACAGCGAGTGCTGCTTCCCGCTAGTGGTTTTCTCATTAGCACACTACTGGAAATAAAACGTGAAGATGAAGGCTGGCCACTAAAGCAGCAGAGGATTTAAGGAAATGTTTCCTGGGCTTTGCACAGGACATTCCCATAGGCCTGGCAATAAAAGCCGTGTCAGAGAATCCCTGAGGCTGGCACAGAGCTCTGCAGGCTGCACAGTCTCCTGTCCCTGCTCAGAGCAGGAGCAACCAGAGCATGTCCCTGGGCATCATCCAGCCGGATTTTGGATGTCTTTAAGGAGCCTCCACGGCCTCTTTGGGCAATTTGCTCCACTGCTTGACCACTCCGGTCTTAAAGAAGTTATTTTTTAACTTATGTTTAAAAAGAATTTTTTGTATTTCTTGTGTTGGAGGAGCTCTTGTGTGGGAGATGCTTTAAGCAGCCGATGACCTTGGCTGCAGCAGGCAGAGCATTCCCAGCAGGGCAAGGAGGGCATCCTGCCCCTCTGCTCAGCCCTTTGAGGCACATCTGGAGTGCTGTGGACAGTCGTGGGCTTCCCAGGACAAGGGGAGGTCCTGGAGAGGACCCAGAGAAGGATGATAAAGAGGATGAGGCTGTCTGGAACATCTCCCTTGTGAGGAAAGGCTGAGGGAGCTGGGAAAGGAAATTAGTGCCTGGTTTGATTCAATTGTGTCCCAAGTGAAATTGTAAACAAATGCGGAATTTAAAGGAGGATTAAAATATTTTGATTTTTTCCATTCTGCATGTTCAATATCAATAGTTTCATTCCAGAGAGAATAATCTAAATACAGTGGAGAGATCAGGATTAGATCAGGATCGATATTCAGCTCAGCATAACAGTAGTGTTCACTTACATTAACTGCTAGCATCTACTTCTCTATGGTTCCACAGAAGTAATGAATTTTTTACTTTCTTTCAGTGTCTGCAGATGGAGTAAAAAACTCACTACTGTCATTGGGAAGTGAGAATGGACATCAAAGGATGGTCATGTCTAATTCTATGTTTATGTGTACATATAAGGAAGGGTATGTATATATAGATATTATAGATCAGAAAAGTGCGTGAGGATTCTCTATCATTATCCATCAAAAGAGTTTCTTTCAGGCAAATTCAGGACCCCTTTATTAACTGTGCATGTATGTACAAAGAAGAGGCTCATACTGAATAATCTCTTGATATTCTTCATAATGGTAAAATGATGGTCTTTAAGGTCGATTTTGAAACTTAGCTCACTCATCAGCCAGCATCTCTGGCTTCATCTTGTACCTTTCAAGAGAGAAAAGTCGCCAAGGAGTTTTGTAAAAGTCGTAGTAGTTCAGAAAGGTAAACGTCAGGCCAGGTTCATCTCTTGTTCTCAAACCTTCCCAGCATTAAAATTGATGAAGAGAAGATTTATCAGGATGAGAAGTATTCAACCATAACATGCAGGAATCCAGAGCTCCATGTGCATCCTCATTTGTCCTTGTCTTTAGTCATTCGTCATTTATGATCATTCCAGCTTTATGCAGCCATGGCTCGAGTTTGTTTAGAAAGAGCTCTCATTGTACATTTGTAGAACCCCATTTGAAATCTCTGAAGCTTAATGAGGCTCTGCAGTCTCAAATTCACACTTAAATTTATGCAGGCCAGACTATACTATTATATACTGCCTTCATTCCTTCTTTCAGTGAAAACATTTTTTTCCTGAGCAGGAAAACAAAATTTTGTCCTGTTTATTTATTTATTTGTTTATTTATTTATTTCCCAGAGAACAAAGTACTTGAAAATAACTGGAATTGTCAACTGCAATCTTGTAAATTTTCATAGTAGTTTATATTAGGGTTAATCTGCTGATAAGAATCAATGCAGTTGATCATCTGATTAATTGAACTAAATTGTAATGAGGTGCTAATGAAGATTGTTTGCATGCATATGGAATGTATGTAATTCTTAAGTTTGGTTTCTAAAGCTCAACAGTTTTCTGTTCCACTGATTTTTAGTTTTCTCTTTGTTTTGGTAGGTTTCAATGCTGCATTTCCTGCTTGGAAAGAAATAGAGCAGAGAGAGTAGAAAGGATCTGGGTTGTTTCGTAAGGAGGTTGGAATATGGCTGCGAACATCTAAAAGTGTGTTTGAAATTTGGTTTTCTCTCTGCTGGATAAGGAGGACAGGAAATTATCTGGACCGAGGGTTATGCCCAGGAGTGCACCCTCCAGCTGCCTCCTTGGAGCATCCCTTAGGAATTTCCACAGGGACCTTAACATGAAGATGTTGGATCTACCCAGCACCTTTTTTGGGTAATATCCCCTCAGAGGGAGTGGGAGGAGAATTCAGGATGCTCTCCAGGCTGTGCTGGTTGGGTTTGGTCAGCCTTGAGAGGAGAAGCCAAAAAGAACATCTGTGCCAGCAGAATTTAGGTATTTTTCTCTCTTGTAACATCTGGTTTGAAATAAGGAGCAGAGCTTTGTGAACAGAGAACTAGAACAGTCTTTGGGCAGCTTGATGTCCGTTAGAAGCAAAAATAATAACCTATACTCAAAAAATGATAGAACCAAATCAAGCCTGAAGAGATAAAACGCTCAAATCCCATTAAAAATCGATGGGCTCTGATTCCACTCACACAAACAAGGTTTCTTGTTCTTGAAATTAAAGGTAATTGACATTTGTTTTCTTGTTTGGTTTCAATTTAAAATAATGATGCAGAGTTAATTCTCTGCTGTCTAATATCTGAGTCTTACACACACACAAAACCACAAAAATCTCATTTACACCAAGATTGCCAGTTAATGATTTTGATCAGAGAATTGCATTGTGGTTTCATTAACTCCAACAAAAACTTTTGGTTCTTGTGCTTATGCCAATTGTAATTTGTTTTGATAAAAGCTTGAGTTGCTGTACCTATTCTAGGGCTATTTCTCGTTGGAAAAACAAGATACTGAGTAGTTTCTTTTCAGCATGGATGCTGTTCAACAAAGTTAGAGTTCTGTGCTTTCAATAACTTGAAATTGCTTGAAAATACACATAATTACAGAGGACTCAACCTTTCTTTAGCATGGGTTAGCATCCTATTCTGTCAATAAAGCAATAATAATAATAATAATAATAATAATAATAATAATAACTTGAAAAAGTAGCAAAGCCATTTTGATACCATGATAAATGTTTCAGATAAATTGCTGGCTTATGCACTGACCTTGGTGAGTGCCTTCATGGGAGTGTTGGATGATTATATCCAACTTGTCAAACAAAACAACAGCTTATGATCTCAAAAAATTAAATTACCTCAGCAGAATTCTAAAAAATCACAGGGGGGAAGAAAAGACAATAAATGCAAGTAGCTGTTCAGGTCATGTCTTTATTAATAGCATGTCATTAAGCAAACTAAAAAGCGTGAACTGTGCCATATTTAGAGATTAAGTGGGAGCAGAACCTCATTAGCTGTACCAGGAAATCTCAGCCAGATGATAGCAGGGCTGGGAGCACTTCACTGAGAACATCTGTAGAGCCCATCCTGATTAAAGGGTCACACAGAGAAACGAGGCACCTCAAGCTCTACAATTTATTGGGCTGGCTCAGTCCTGTGGAGGTTCTGGGGAGCTCCACCTCTCCTCCAAAAATGGCCCCAGGCAGTTCCAGGGGTGAGAAGAAATAAAACATAGGCAAGGGTAGGCACAGCAGCATAGAAAAACCTTCATTTTCCAATATTTGAGTGGATAATTTTAGCCTAATTTATTTTGAGATATAAGTGCTGGCATGGATACAACTGGACTAAATCTTTGGACTTAGACTTTGGTTAAAATAAGAGCAATTTCTTGGCTTTGCATATCAGGTGTGTTCCTTTTGCTCATATCTAGATTTTAAGATCAAGGAACAAAATTTTAAGCACAACACCCCACCCACAAATTGATGGGAATTTGTGCAACCTCTGCTGTAATTTGGATGAAATAATTTACTGGTGACTCCAAGCTGTGCCTCCCATGGGTGTTAAAACACCCAAGGATTACCCAAGTCCTTCCCCAATCAGGAGTAGATGATTAGGTTTTTCAACAAGAAACACCTATGAGTAGGAGAGACTAAATCTATTTCTAGAAGTCTAAAGTTTGTCAATTGACCTCATGGAGTTCAAGCTCTCCATGAAAGCTGTCAGATTATCAGCCAGTTTTTCTCCAGAAGAGAATCCAGTATGAGCCACCATTACCCATTTATGGTCCAGAAATACTACAATCTGTCTTACAGCTGAAATTTTTTTAGTTATATTACATTTAAGTAGCTGATGAGTTTTATAATCAGTAAAGACTCCCCAATCATCTAAAATGTAAACTTCTTTTAATTACTAAATTCACTGCATCTATATACTGTCCATAAAAACAAATAAAATGTAAATATTCCTCAGCTGAAATGCTGAACTGCTTAATCTCTCTCCTGGCGCCATATTTTACTTGAGCTGTGTCTGCCTGCACATTGTCCTACCTATAAATAAAGTCATTAGATTGTCCACAGAGCCTTGCAGACATGTCTGTAATCAGCAGTGTTATAATCCGAGCACTTTCTGTATTGGGAGTTTGATCTATACAAACACGAATACAATAGTAGAGGGATTTTAAAAGTCAAATAAATGTCACTGGAGTGCAGTAGTAAATGTGTCCAAGGAACGTGCTACCTTAATTGAAAATTCAAATTACTGAGCATTGCTCCTTTTCAATAAAACATTCAGTGCTGTTGAATGAAAAATCAATAGCTGCTTTATAGTGCATTTTTCTTAAGCAGTAGGCAAGAACTCAATTCCCCTTCAAAGGATTTTTATTCTTCTATCTTTAGTATTTACTTCTCTCCCTCTTTTCCTCTCTCTCCACAGCAGAACAGTCTTCAGATTCTTTTGTAAGCCAAAACATACTTCACTGGCAAAATAAAACCAGAGTGTGTGGTATTCAAATTTGGTAGCTATTGCTGTAGTTAAAGTCATTATAAAGTCAGGTGCTTGGATGCTTCTCTTTTTCCTGAGTGAACACTTAATTTAGACTGTGTCTACTGAGGTTTCAGGAAATACTCTAGTTCACATTGGGATAGGATAGGATTTAATTTTAAGGCAGGAGCTTTGACATCCTTGTAGGAGAATTTGAGATTTGTCCTTGATATTCAGAGAGGAAAAAAAAAAAAAGAAAAAACAGACAGAACAAATATGCAAAAGCTCAACTGAAAGTGGTAAAAATGTGCTGGAGATTTGTAAGGAAAATTGAAAGGGAATTGTAAATGCCTGCTAAAGTGGAGATCTTTGTGGAATGTGAAGTTCTCGGAGAATATTCTCCATGATGCTTGACAGAGACTGAGAGCACTGCTGTTGCTTTTGATGTTTGACCTGTGCAGTGGACAGTCTCCCATCGGGGCAGGCTCTGCATGAAAGGCCCAGCTCCTCGTGTCCCTTTCCATTTTCACTGGTTTCCTTGGGAGGGAGCACAGGCAGTGTTTGTGTTCTGCTGTTGGCACCTGCCCCTTCTCCCCTCCTTTTCCTCTACACCCACGAGTCAGTGAGGCTTTCCAGCAATTAAATCTGCAGCTTTGCACCTCTGGGAGAGGACACACCCCATTTTCTGGGATTCCTGCCCTAGCTATCCCAGCAAACACTCTCATTTCCAGTGTGGAAACGGCTGCAATAATCTGCACGTAGTGATGAGAAACATTTTCAGATTTGCCGTACAACTTGTGGCAAGAAAAGCCCTCGTGTTACAAACTGCTGTGCACAGAGGTTGTTGGGAGTTTGGAGTCAAAATTATATTAATCTTTGAGGATAAGTACGGAGGAGGTCATTAAATTCCAGCATATAAATCACAAATATTGATTATAGCTTCTACTTGAATACATAGTGTCACTACATATGCCATAGCCTGAAGTTGTGAATGTATTGCACATTCCCACAGCTTTTTGAATTAATTCTAAGCATCCGTTGTTTTCCAAGAGAGGAGAGAGCAATGACAGTAAGTGTTACTTAGAGCAAAAACTCCCAGGGAAATGTGCCTTACTAAAAGACCAGGAATGAGCTTTAATTTAAGTTTGCAGATCAAAATAATTCCTTGGAACATAGATGAAAATTGTGTGTGCCAATATAGACTCGTTCATTTAAATGGAACTTGTCCTTTCACAGCGTTGCACTGATGTGACTTAGCAACAAGGATCATTAGTCTCTGAGCTAAAAATGAGAACAGGAAAAGAGCCAGTTCAAAGTAAGCATTACAGCAGGAAAACCACTGCTGCTACACGTGCTGGAAGTATTATTGCCTTTCCCTGAGATAAAGATTGCTTCTTCAGCTCAGCCTTGTTGTTGTCCCCAGTGCTATAAGCAGCTGCTATTTTTTTCCCCTTTCCTTTTTGTTTTGTTTTGTTTTATATTCTACAGCTTTTCAAATTGACAGGTGCTTGTGGAGAAGCATGAGCAGGCTTAGAGACCTAAAAATTCCAAAATGCTGTAGAGACTGGGTGTGTGGGCTGATGCTGAAATTCTCCCATGTGTAGCAAATCATGAAGAACTTATGGCTGGTCACCCAGAGGCAGAATCTAATCTGTATTTGTGGTAACAGATGTAAATTCTGGAAGCTTTTGCAGTATCTTATACAGTTTGTTTCCAACCAGCTAAAAATGAGAGCTTGATTTTTGACTCATCAGTGAAGTCAAAGAGTGATGAGAGAACCAAGCCTGTTATTTTGTTCGCTGCGCAAAGTCAGTGTCCTTAAGTGACTTCTGACTTTTTCAGTCAACACATGATGCTTTTCTCTCTGTGCTGAGCATATCCATGAGTGGCAAGCAGAGTTCAGAGCAAGTTTGCTCTGCCTCTCCCTGCTCTCCTGCCTGGCCTCTACACCAGAGAGCCCTTCCAGCACAGGGAATATTGCCCAGGATATTATGGCGGGGTCGTGGCTCTTGGGACACCTCTGGTGATCCCTTCCTGGTTCACCTCTCAGAATCAGAATGAGTTCCTGTCACTGTGATGCCTTGGGATTTTAGCTTTTATGTTTTTCATATATTTGTAATCATGCAAATCTTTAGTGCAGAACTCTAAACTCCATACACAGCGTCAGCTGCTGCTTTCCCATTTTGGGCAGACACAACAATTCCTCTCCAGGCCTGGCAATCAAGGACACCTCACTGCCTCAGGCCTGAGAGATGGAAACAAAAGTGAGTTGGGGGGAGCAAACTTGGGGTAAATGACTTCATTACCTGAAGCTGTAATTGGAAGATGAACCCCCAATATGCAAATGGACCAAACTTATAAAAGTGTGCAAACCCGTGACCCGTGGTCCATTTTTGGGTGCAGCCCCTGGGGGGGTTTGTCTGCCTTAAATGTACCTGAAGTCCCTTCAATAAATAGAACTGCTTTCTATTCTCTCAATTTTGCCTGGCCTCTGGTTTTAGGTAGCCCCAAAAGGCATCAACTGTCCTTGCTGCAGCCCTGCTAGGTGTGCTCCCCATCTGACCATCCTGCTTTAGGGTGTCACTCTAGGACAGAATGGAAGATTTTCTAGATGACACAGGCTCTCAATATTTAGTGATTTGGAGGTTGAATTTTCTGTTTGTTTATTTTTTCCCCAGGAAAATTTATTTTCTTTCATGGGAAAAAAGCAAAAATAAAAAAATAGAATATAGAAAGCAATCTACCACCAATTGCAATGGGCCAGAAGAGATAAGCAATGGAAGAAAAAAAAAAAAAAAAAAAAAAAAAAAACAAAAAAAGGAAAAAAANGCCCTTCCCCTTGGAGAACACCCAGCTCATTATCCCAGGTGCTCCTGCCAGACCCCACTAGTTTGGAAATTGGTGGATGGGAGCAGTTCCTGACCCTGCAGCTCTGGGGCTGTCTCTAAGTGAGATCCTTGGCAGATAAATTACAGCTGCTCTGAGCTCTGCCCTGCTCCTTCCTTTGGGCGTTTCTCCCGGCAGAGGTGCAGGCAGAGAACATGGGAAATGGGCCCATTTCTCATTGTCAATCAGCCCTTGTCAAAGGGCTGCAGGGACAGCAAATCCTCGGCCAGGAAAAGGCTGGGCTTCCACAGCTGCTTTGCAGAAATGGCACAAATTTCTTCTAAAACACAGACTTTTAATCACCTGGTTTGGGCTCCTGCACAGCTCCTGGGGCATTGCCAGAGGTTGGGCACGGGGGCACCGTCTGTCCCTTCATTTGCAAGTGGTCATTAGGAGTCATTAATTATACTGATGCTTTTTAACCCTTTGCAGGCATCTCCGAGCACCTGGGGCTGCACAGCCAGGGCAGAGTTCCCTGAACAGTGGCATGGACATGCAGGGGAGAACTGGAGGGGTGCAAAGCTCAATCCTCTTTCCCCATCAAAATAACACAAAATTCCTTGGTTTGAACAAACGCCAGGGTTTGGATTCTCTGGGCTCTGCTTTGCCCCACAGCAGAGGCTGAAGCACGACACTCCCAGCAGCCTTGCAAAACGAGCTGCAACTTCCAGCCTAAAGAACCACAGCAAAAACCACTCATCTCATCAAACTGAGCTCCCTAATCCATAGCACTCCTACAAAAAAAAAAGAAAAAAAAAAAAAAAAAAAAAAAAAAACAACAAATCATGACAAAGGGAAGAAATACACAATAAGTGATTGATAACGGCAAGGTAACAGTGAAAGATGGATAAAATCCCAGTTTGATTTTGAGCCCATCTTGTTAACAAAACAATTCATAGAAGATGATGTCTGGAGGGCTCCGGGATTATAGGTCATCTTTGAACTTGGCTTAACCTTGAGGAATTTAATTTGAGTCAGTGACTTTGTAAATAAGTTTCATCCAAGTACAATTAGTGTTTTTCAAATGTAAGTCAGAGATGTTGCTGAAAAACAGCAATAGATGAAAAAATATTAGTAATGGCAACTCTTCTTACTGAAAGATGTGTAAGTTCTGAGAATTAGCAAAAGAATGTAAAAAAAAAGCTTAAATGTAACATTTTTTGGATTTTGCTTTTAAGAAAGAAGAAAAAAAGAATTGTTAAGTTTCCCTACCTTTATTCTAACCTCCTAAAACTTAGATTTATTTATTTTTACTCTGCTGAGCTGTAGGCTTTCATTCTTTGAGATGCCTGTATCAAACAGGATAACTGGAGAAGTGTTAAAAAAAAAATCAAATTGCTCAGACCATGTTTCCCCAGAGTGCCATAAATCCTGGCATTTGAATGTTGCATTCCGTTACCTTACCCTAAGCAGGAAAATGAATGGCTCCTGCTAATACACAATCTTATTCTCGAGCAACGCCGAGCAGCTTCCTCAAAATTAATTTCAGACAAGACAAACGATGTGGAGGAGCCAAGCCAATCCCCCCATGACCTCCCCTGGAGGCTTTTCCAAACTGCCACTGCTCCTGCTTGTAAAGCAAGTCCTGGGAGCTGTCAGGGAGCGAGCCAAGCAGCCGGGGCAGGCAGCCAGATCCCGAGGCTGGAGGCGCTCCAGATTCCGCTGGCTCGCTCGGATGTTTGCTGATCGTCCTCCATGCGTGGGGATGAGGCTTCAGGAAAGAGTTCCTGCCACAGCAAAGGTCCCCGAGGATGATGGTTTGGAATATCACCTTGCATCAGATGCCTTTCAAATCCCCTGTTCTCGTGAAGTGCTCCCAGAGCTGACCGAGGCAGAGGGGCAAAGGAGGAGCCCCACTGTGAGAATTTCCATGCGTGGGTTCTGTGCGAGGTGTAAACTCAGAAACTCAGATATGGCTGAATGGGTTGTTGATATTGTGGTACTTTCCAAGTCTCATGGAACAGATTCATCTCTCCTTCTATGCTGATTTTCTATTCTGTAAGAAATGTGGTTAGAAAGGGAGCCTGAGTGGTTTTGTGTCAATGTGACAACCATTCCAGAGGTTCCTTTTCCCCATTCCTATGAATCCCACAATGCGACAACAGAGAAAAAGAAACAATACCCAATAAACATTTCACATTGCAGGGGGGGGAATTAATCTATAACACCAGAATATTTCTTCTTTCTGTTAAACAATTTTTTTTCCTATTCAAGCATATGGGGCATTATAGCTGATTTTAGAGCCCATACATGGCTTTGTTCTGCCCGATTTCAACATAGCCAGAACAAAATGTGCTAAACTGCGTTAAGTATTAACATCAGAGGGTGGCCCAGCAGACCACATGCAGCTTTTAATTAGACACATGCAATTCTGTGCGAGCTGGTTGGCTTGCACAGAGTTAAATGAGAGCAGAGCTTGACCTTCTGGCTGCAGAGTGCTGAATGCTGTGGCACTCACGACGTTGTAACACAAGCCACACTGCTCACCTTCCCATCCAGCCCAGCCCAGCGTGGCTCTGGCCAGCTGGACCCCACGAACATTTGGAAAGGTGTGTTCAACTGCAGCCAGATCCCATTCTCCTCATCGTGCAGCTTTCACCAGCGTGCTGCACTAAATCATCCTTGCCCAGGGGTGGTATAATTACTGCTGAATGGCCTAGTGCTGAATAACTTAATATACTAGAGGCAATAATTATTCCCAGAATGAGGCTGTTCCACTTTGCCTGTTTACTAGTGTTCTTCAGAAAAATTATCCCCTGACTTCAATACTCTTCAGGGCACTTCTGGTCCTTGCTTTGAATATTTTGGTCACAAGCTCAGCCCTTTGAGAGTCAGCTAAAAGGCTTCCTTGGAAGAATGAAATGGTAATGGAATAAATATCTTCAGTAGCTCTATAGAACATATTTTTAATTCTGTCATGGTCATGCTCTTCATTTTAATTTAATCTCTACTGCCAACCCATTTCTTTTGAATCGCTCAAAATTCTTTTTTCCTGATTTGAAAAAGAAAAAAAAAAA
>VZTG01008433.1:422840-479702 GCA_013397845.1 Melanocharis versteri
AAAGAAAGCTGAACTTACAAACCCCAATAACTGAAGGTCACTTTTATCTTTAATATTTTAATAACCTATTATAGTTTACATTTGCAACGGGAGGATTTCCATCAGATCCAATGCGAGATACTGCTCCGTTTCTTTCAGGCACATGGTGCTTTGCTGGCTTTGTGCTTGGCACGAGTGGAAGCAGCTCATTGCTCTTATCCCCCTCTCTCCACTTAACTGCTTTTGTGACATTTCTGTTGAATAGTGTGGTGATACTGGTGGTACGAGACTTTTCATTGATGTGTCTAAAGGCTTTTCAGAAAGTTTATCCTGCAAATGCTGCTTTGACAGGAGAATTTTCTCCAGATGAGAGGCGTTAGCTTTACGGAGCAGCATTAACATTAACCCTCTGAAGGGTTTAGCAGCAGAATATATTTCAAAACTTTAAATTATTATTTAGTATAGCTTTAATTATTTAAAATCTGCATCACAGTGAAGTGATTTTCAAAATTTTGCCTACTTCAAATTGGAAATGCTCGGTTTGGAGTTATAAATGTGTGGTGTTTATCTATTGGTTTGTAAGTGACAGTCTGGCCTCAGTGTTGTGTATTAATTATATTGAGAAGGAGCCTTTGGGTCTCACCATGATTTGACAATGAATTTTCACTTAATTTTGTTTACTATTGTCTAGTTTAAGATGTGAAAAATACCCAGAGGAAAGGGAACACTGGAAATAAAGAGTTAAGTCTACACAGACTCACACGGAGCTGTCTGAAGGTGGCCCCTGTGACCTCAGCAGTGTTTATTTGCCCGAGGTGCAAAACCCTTTCCCTATGACCCCAAAGTGCATTTCTGCATTTCTGTGCATGTTTAAATGTCACAGCAAACAGTTAAACTCCTGAGAATAAGTGGGGAATGGATTCTATTACTTCAGCAGACACTCATTCTAAACCATATTTGCTTATAACCTTATCTGGATAAAGGCTGCCCTGGTTCTGAAATCTATAATGTTATTTCATTACCCTCACATTCAAACACGCATACAAATCTGACAAGCGGGAAATTCATTGGCTGAAAGCAACTTCCACTTCAGCAGCTGTATCTATTTTGGTGTATTGTCTTGGAGGCTGTGTCAACGAGCATCCCTATTCAAGTGTTCAGTATTCAAGTGCTGAAGTTTTTGATTGGAAGCAGACTAATATTAATCTTCTGTTATCAAAAAGTCTAATTCATCATCTATTTCCCCAAGTCCCCAGTAGAAAGAGCTGCTTTTTTTTTTTTTTTTTAACTCTGACAAAAATTCGTTTTTATTTGCTGAACTAAGATTTTATTTAAACAAAATTACCACCCCCAGAACAGGATATGAAACTAAAGGACTTAAGTGTCTGATGTTATGGCATGTGAAATCAAAAGCATTCTCTGTACCATGGAGACCAGACCTACCAGACGAAAATCAAGTAAACTAATTAGTGTTGAGCAAAGAACATTTTATATATTATGGCTCTCTGGGCTAATTTCACCCCTTTCCAGCTACTCATTAGAGAAAACTCCTTAAATCAGTAGGACACGAGGCACTGTACTGAGAGCAAGGTCAGTGAAACCAGACTCTTTTGGGATATAATGAATGGAGACAGAATTCTCCAAGGGATCTTCCTAATGTATGTCAGGAGCACAACAGATCACAGAATAGTGATTATGTATCTGAAGGTCTATTTTTTTTTTTTTTTTTACCCCCAACTGCTGTTTCCATATTTTCTTCTTGAACATTTTTAAATTGAATACGAAGGTTTAACAGGAAATTCTCATTATCAAACTGCTTCTCGATGGGAAAAGGATAAAGGTGGACATGGGGAAAAATCAGGAATATGTTCTTATTTGGTCAAAAACAGAAGTTGATGAGCAGCCATGTAATATGGCTTGGATTCTTCCTTATCTTATGGAGGTATGTTTTTCATTAATATCTCTAATTGCAGAATTCTTTCAAGTGGGCTGTCAGAACATGCAGGAGGAACAGTCCAGTAAACTCCAGTCAACTCTTCACAGACAATAGAGCTGAGTTTCTGACTCATCCTAATCTAGATTTTATCTTTATTTATCTCTAGTAAGGTCTGTGGCTTGGTGTAGAGTGAAATAAGACCTCCAATGACCTGAGATGCATAAGCAGATTATGAAATGCTGCAGGAAACCCAAGGCATAGGCAGGACTTATTTTGAATAAAAGAAGAATTGATCATATTTCATGAAATAATGGAAAAGCCCAAAGTGGACTTGTATAATTTATAAATAAGTACCACATCTGATGCCATCCACTAGAGAATCCATCTGCAATAGTTACAAGAGTTTTGCTTTTGGGTTTAGGTGGTATTTGCCAAAAATATTTCAGGTAAGAAAATGGAAAAAAGAAAAAAAAAGGAAACCAACCAAAGAAAAGGGTAAGCAGCTTAAAAGAGAAGTCTAATGCTTAAAGAATATTATCCCATAAGATCATATAAAAATTCTCAGTGGCTGTGTGTTTTGAGTTTGTTGAGTCTTGAAGTTAACATCATGTAAAACAAGGCAAGAAAACAAAAATGAGTAGTGCATCTTAATACAAATTATCCATTAGATTTCAGAGATGTACTTGACCCCTCAAAATCTAATAACTTGGTAGAATCATTTTTGTTCCTTCAGGTTCATTTCATATATGAAAAGCATGACTTGTCCATACTGAGCATGAGAAACAAATCAGTTTTGTTATACCAAGCACAAATTGGTAATCTGGAAGAAGCAAATATCTATATATATTTCTGATTTATGTCTGAAGACAAATCTGAAGAAAATATTTGATTTAGCATAACCCTGCAAGTGTTTTCCAGGCTGCCCTCAGTCGCAGAGGCACGTGCACCAGGATGGTCTAGTCTGTCTCTAATGATTTTAGATGTGGATATCCTTAAGGAGCTCTTTCTCTATGAACTGCTAAAGGATTTTATACCCTGAAGTACCTCTACTTTCACCATTCATAACTAAATTGGAACACTCAATTTTGAAGTAATAGTTAGTGTGATTTATTATTTACCAAGGCAGCAATGAAAAAAAGTATTTGAAAAGAAGCCAGTAGCAAATTACAATCGATTTGCACAATATCACAAATAAAATGTTTTAGGGAGGCAGGCTTGCTGTTTGAAATGATATGTGATCCATAATAATATTTCCAAGATGTCTGCTTCTTTATTACTGTCAACAATTCGTTAATCATCTGCCTACAAAGGAAGCAACTCACCCTTCTCCTAGTTCAGACATCTAAGAAAGTTCAGCTTGTGGCTCTGGGATTTCAACCCAGGTTTTACAAAATGCTGTTGTCTCAGTAAAATAACCATCCAGAACTTCTAGGTGTCCGTTTATGTGCCTTTAGGGTGAAGGCAGGGAAAAAAAAGTATCCTGTGATGGAATCATAATATGATTATTGTCATATATGGTCATTTTCCAATGAGGTAAAAGAGTGAATTTTTAAAACAAAAAAAAAAAAAAAAGGGAAAAATTCAAATCACAAAATCAGAGATTTGGGTTTGGAGGGACCTTAAAGATCTGAGTTCCGACCCCCTTCCCATGTTTTACTGTACATTTTCCTGGTTGTTTTCTTCCCGAGCAAGAAAAGGAATCAGAAGCCCAAGATGCCTGAGTGAAAAAAAAAAAAAAGTTCTAGCCCAGTGATAGTAATGTGCCTAAATGAGGTGACTACAGAACAGGAAGGTTTGTCGAATGCTCTGCTGCCTGCTATGTGTATTTCTCCGATTGTGTTGGACATTTCACTGCATCCTTGAGATAACACAGAAGAGTTGCAGAGGAATGAATTTTCTGCTCCTAGTAAAGCCTAAATGAAAGATTAGATCTACAGAGATGTTTAGGCATGCAAAGATACAGATAAATGCTGACAGAATCATCAGAAATCCCATGTTTAGGCCAGTGAGTTTATTCAGAATTAAGGGCATTATCCATGTAATTCACTTTGGAAAATATCATCCATCGCCAAGCTGGATGCTTCAATGCCACTGTAAATCTGGACCGAGCTCTTCTTATTGGTAACCAAGACTGGGGGAAAAAACAACTGCAAAATATAAAGAATACGACGATACAAATAGAGCTACTGCTTTATTTTACCCTTGAACAAAGCACAGGCTACTCTCTAAACACAGCTCATTACTGTAGAAGAGATCGTTCTGCCAAAAACACGGAGTAGTGCGCTAAGTTATCTAAAAAGCCTCAGGAACTTCTTGGCCAGACAGCACAATCTGTTCAGGCAGCCCTTTGATGTGCTATCAGCAGACACAGAGCAATCGAGCTCTGGCTATTCCCTCAATCGCTCTCCCAGACTGTTGCTGTTCCCTGCTTTGTATTTCTGGGCATATCCATGAATTTAGGAATCCTTAATGGACTCCCCTTATATGAATTCACGCAATCTATCCTCAACCAGTGCACAGACAGGGTGAAAATGTGGGGTTAGAACCCTTCACTCAATCAAACTGAGCTGGAAACTGCCAAATGTGACATCAGCACCAATTAATTTAACCATCAGCAGAAGGCTTAACTGCTGCTCTTGCTTTGTTGTGGTCCTTGCAGAATAAAAATAACAACTGGCCACTACATCAGGACTGCAGTGGAACAAAAGGATAGAACCTCCTCATTCAAGAAAAGTAAGTTGCTTTCCAACTGATGGAGTGAATAAAAGCCCTATCAGAATCTGTAAGAACGTTTGCTGAGGCAGCTGTGGCTGAGCAGCCTTTTTTATGTAGCTATAAACAAGCGCAATACTTATTGATATAATTGCTGCTATTCACTGCCTTCATTCAAGGTGCTTCAGGGGAGACAGCGTGAGGATAAACAGTATGAAAGAGCAGAACATCACCAGAGCAACGTCTTCCAAAATTTTCTTAATCATTGAATTTTGATTTGCACAAGAAATCTTTCATAGGAAAAAGGCCGGCACTGATTTTTTATTTTTGTTTGAATGCAAGTAATTTGCTTTTGGAGGTCTTTTTCATGGGTTTTTCCAGTCTTTAATTTTGGAATTAAACTCTGCCACTTGGATGAGGCAGACAGGCAGCTAATTAGCCAAAAAATGGGCATTGAGAGCTCTTGGGGAAAAAAAAAATCATGCTTTTGTAAGTAAAATGATTGCTGAGGATATGGTATTGATTTGATAGTTTTGCAGCTGAAAATGTTTGCTAATTGGAGAACCAATTCCATATTTTTATTCTCAGCACAGAATCAAGAAGCTTCTGAATTAAGCATCAAGAGCAAATACTTGCTGAAGGAAAAATGAATCCAATAAAAGCCCAGGATGTGATACTGTGTGACACAACAACCCGGCAGCCATGCTCTGGGCGTTCTGAAACTGCCCTGGAAATGGACAGGTAGAAATAATCCCAGATAAGAATCCAGAATTAATATCAATGAATGCTAGTAGGCAATTATTGCTGGCCAAGCTAATGACATTTTTCAGCTCTGGTTTTCATCAAAATGGTCCCTGGGTTTACAAGTCCATCTGTCAGAGTGATTAACAAGAAGATATAAAACCTTCTGATGTGCTGCCCTTGCTTTCACAGAATTTTCTCTTTTTCTGACAAATCATTCTGATAGAAAGAAGCTAGTAAAAGGATAAGGGGTAAAAGGGAGAACTAAAAATGTTAGATGTTTCTTCAGAGCCTTAAAATATCCAAAAGAATGTCTGACCAATACGAGAATTAGTTTAGATTATTTTTAAATGGATGCCTTTTTTCATTTCCCTCTGTATTTATTTCAGCAGGCAGCGTTACTCAGGTGTTAATGCAATATTCAGGAAAGAGAAATGATATCCCTGTTCTGTTTCACATGTTCAAATAGCAAAAAGTCTTTGGTGATCTACAGGAGCTGAATATTTGCAGTCTGCTGGTAAGGGCTGACAAGTGACACCAATCCCTTCCTCACATCTGTATTTCCCTCTTTGAATTTTCTCAGGCTTGTTTGGTTTTGCTTTTGTTGTTTTTTGTTGGTTTTTTTTAAATAAATTTTCCTCTCTATTCCACATAAGGTATTGATATTTCTGAAAAAGTACCAGCCGCTACCTTGAGTAATTCCAATAAATATACATCCAGCAATTCAAGAAGAAAGAAGAGCTGAAGTAAATCCACCACCACCACCATGCTGCCAGCCTGTTCCCCCATTCACACCGCAGCACCCCCCAAAAATAAGTTATCTATGGAGCCCTGGATGCTTGCTGGGATGATAACATAAAATATAGAGGTATGAATAAATAACAGAGTGCTTGTTTCTTCCAATGTGCGTGCCTTGTGCTGGTTTATGTCACTTTCATGTCCCTACCTTCGTCCCTACTGTCTCATTCCTTTTATTAATTGCTCTGCTTTTTCTCCCCTTCTTTTTTTTTCTGGCCTTTCTTTTGCAAAAGCATAACTTCTGTTCTACTCATTCATTTTTGCTCATTCATTTTTTCTTTTCCTCACTGTCTCTTGACCATGTAAGTCCCCTTTTCTTTACACCGGAGAGATTTTTTCCATTCTCTCACTTCACTCGTTATGATTGGTCTGCTCCTCCTTTTGGGTCTAATTCTTCCAATTTCTTTGTCACATGAGCTCTGTCTCAGTGACCTCCTTGCTCTGCATTCTGCCTCCACTCTTTCTCTTGATGGCCTTCTACATAACTGATTTAATTCTTTTAATTCTTTTCTCTCCTCCACAGCGCACAGCTGGCACCTCCAGCTCCACCCTCTGATCTCCATAGAATCACAGAATATCCTGAGTTGGAAGGGACCCATCAGGATCATCGAGTCCAAGTCCTGGCACAGGGCATCCCAGGAATCCCCTCATTGTCCAAACTCTTCTGGAGCTCAGGCAGGTTTGGTGCTGTGACCATTCCCTGAGAAGCCTGGTCAGTGCCCCGGCACCCTCTGGGGGAAGAACCTCCTAACATCCAACCTAACCCTCTCCAGATACAAATTCAGGCCGTTCCCTCGGCTCCCGTCCCTGGTCACAGAGAGCANACAAGCCAAGCACCCTCAGCCACTCCTCACACCCTTCCCCTCAAGGCTCTTCACCATCCTCATTGTCCTCCTTTGGATGCTCTCTAACAGCTTTATATCTTTTTTATTTTAAATTTTAGTGCCCAAAACTGCCCCCAGCACCTGAGTTGAGGCCACCCCAGTGTGGGACAACCCCCTCCCTCGACCATCCCATGCTGCTGTTCCTGATGCCCCCCAGGACACGGATGTCCCTCCTGGCTGCCAGGGCACACAGGTGGCACGTTCCGCTTGCCACCTTCCTTAGCAGTGTTACCTCAATCTCAGCTTCTGCGCTCCTTCTGGACCCTTCCAGCGCCTCTCCAGGCTGCACCTACAGCTGCTTTGGGTTGTTGTAGTCGGGCATAAAGCAGACAGAATGGCCTGAAAGCAGATTGTCTGTAGGATACTGTAGGATGCTGTAGGGTTGATCCTCTGCGCTGGATGGGTAATGATGAGAGATCTCTATAGTTTGGTTTTAGAGCATGAGGTTTATTGTTAAGGACGTAGATATAGGGGCCTTGCTTGGAGCTGCCAGCCGCAGCCCAAAGCAGGCCAGAAAAGCAAGAGGGAGCAAGAGAGAGCTAAAAGAGTGAGAAAAGAGAGCTAGAAGAAGTGAGCAGTAAGAAGTAAGAAGTGAGAAGTGCGAGAAGTAAAAAGTGAGTGAGATTCATCGTGTACAATACAATAAATCATCTTCTGTGCTGAATATTCTGATTTTCATCAACCAATCTAGTACAAGACACAAATCCTATATCATTTACATATAGCTTATAAGAATCATTGCATTACCATACTGTGTTACATTTTAAACCCTAAAAACAACTCTTTGGACCCTTTCTGCCAAGCTGGCGGGGTCTACTGTGACTCTTGGACCTGTTTGCTAGCAGAAGGTATTTGTTCAATAAAAGGGGATTATCTTCAGCCAGCCACACCATTGTTTTCCAGTTGTTCAGTAACTGAGGCCTGGTATCTCAAAGTATGCCTTCATTTCTATTTCACCTGTAGTTTCCATGTTCTCAGCATCTTTGGCCAGGCAATAGAACTTCCCTGTTTCATCTTCCCCAACAATTTTCTTTGAGAGGAGGCAGAAGAGCTGCGTCTCGGCTGCTCCGGGGTGCTCTCCCGTCCGTGGGAGCGTGCGGGGCCGTGCTGAGGGAAGGGACACAGGGCTGGTGCCTGCCGGGCTCTGATTGTTCTGCACTTCAGAGCTCTGAGAAGCAGAGTGTAATTAGATCAGCAATGAAGCTTTTTACAGTCCGGAATCGTTTGTAAGTCCCGCTGATGGTTTTGTACGGTGAAGGGTTGATTTGATGTAGAAAGGAAGTTATTGAATTATGGTGTGTCAGTCATAATAATTAGCGAGGCCTGTGCTCGCCGCAGCAGGATGATGGGGTTGTTTTTTCCCCTCTAGCCTATCTACCTTAGATAACAACTAATTGAAGTTTCACCTTCACATCTAAAGAGCTCTTCTGACAGATGGAGGCCCACCCTGGATCCACCTGGAGAAAAAGCTGGGTGTCCCTAAAATCTCTGCTCCCTTTCTGGCCTGTTGGGTGTGACGGCTGCAGCCTGCGAGCTCTCCATCCATGCTGCTCAATCGGTGAACGCTGGCAGGATTTCCACTCATCGTGACCTAAACACCAGCCACTCAACCACGCTTGAGCAGTTTGGGGATTAGCCCGGGCCAGGAGCCATCCTGTCCCGGGCAGTGGTGGAAGGAGTGCCCAGCTTTGGCACAGAAGGACTCAGCTGAATGGAAATGAGCTGTGCCTGGTGGGCCAAGGGCCCCAAAATGGTCCTTGGATTGCTTCGCTGTGAAAACTAATGTGTTATTTTTAATCTGTTCAAAAGCCGTTCTGCAGCATCCTGTGGAGCTGCATTCAGGAAATCACTCACGATGGTCATTTTGTGTCTGGAGTGCCAGACTTGCAGAGAAATGGATTTAGATATGCCAATAGCGGCAGAATTTTCTCAGAGTCAAATCAATTCCTCAGTTCCTCCCCTGGATCATGATGTGGCTCTACTGCTTAATGTTATTTATGAGCTTAAATTGGTAAAATGAGCAGTCCTGGGCCTGTATTTTTTTAGTATATCAAATAATTGTGTCTTTTCTTCCTAGTAAAGATGAAAATATCAATGTTTTTACTGTTTTTATTTGTGCTAGTTCACTTTGATCACTCATCTTACACCAGTGGAACTCCGTGAAATGCTGCTAATTTACATCAGCCCAGGTAAAAAAAAAGACAATCATAGGCCACTCAAAAGGGTTTTTTGTGTGATATTCAACTTTTTATGTAAGAATTCTTTCCTGTCCACTGTTTCTTCCATGTGCCTTTGAAATGGGAAAGGCCTGCTGTTGTCACAGTGCTTTCCCATGCTCTTGTACAGGCAGGTTATTAATAAATCCCAACTTGTTAGGTTACAACAAGTAGGAAATAATATAGGTTAGGAAATAATCAACTTCCTTTTTCTTTTTTTTTCTCCCAGGTAAGAAACTTTGGATGGATTTTGGTTTCATTTTTCCTACTTGTTACCAATTTTGAAGATGCTTTTACCAGTGCTATTACTAAAAACATTCCCAGTTAACCCTGCAATCCAACAAGGGATGTTCCTCCTCTATCAGAAATATGTGCATGGAGAGTCTGCTTGGCATTGACCCATTTATTTCACCTTTCCCTGCAGGAAGAAATTATTTATTTTATTCAGAAATTAGTATTGGATGTGTTTGCCAAACCTGAAGTTTTCCGTGTCTGAGGAGCCAAAAGTTCAAGATGACAATGTAAATCTCAGCATTGATTTCAGCCCTCCTTACTCTGTAAGCACTGTTTGTTCTTGGAGTCAGGTTCCCCTGTGATCTTGCTTTGGAAGTAATTACTGGGTTAGTGTTTAAGGCAGAAAGCTTTTGTGGACTGCTAATACACAAGCTGACAGAAAACTCTCAGCAGATCTTAACTCGGATTTTCGGTTCTGAGTTTTTCAGAGTGTTCTGATCACAAATTGTGGTTGAGATGTCTTTATTCTGATCTCACCTGTCTCTGCTACCAAAACCAAGTTTTTAACTCTCACCACCCACGCAGTTCCATTTTCTCAGTTCTGGGTGCTCTCTCAGAAAGCCTCCCACATTGCCTGGCAGTGGTGATCAGTTCCTGAGAGTGACTTGCATTCCAGCTGGGCAATTAGAGGCAAAGGTGAGAACTTTGTTTAAAGTTTTATATTTTAAAAATCTTCAAAGTATCTTATGAGCTCTAATGACAGGGTTATCAACAAACACGAAGAAAACACAATGTGAATTATTTATTCCTTCATCTACTTACCAACTGAAAGGAAGTCAGCTTCTTGTTTGGAATCAAATCCCAGCTCTGCCAGAGACGTACATTGTGGTGGAGGAGTCAAAGATGTGATGACAAAGCTATTTTAGCAAAACTCCTCCAAGGCAAATGTTAAATAATATATTTAAATTTAAGTACATTTACGTATAAGTAAATATAAGTGTATTTATATACATGTCTATATAAATAGTATTTGTGTATGCAGTACATATTATATGTACAGGTTTTATAACAAAAGCACAGAGAGTTTATCTAAATATATTTATAGTTTAATTTTTTTGACTTAAAAATAAAAAAAGTCTATTTCTTTCTGTAACAGACTCCAGCACTTGACACACTTGATAATACTTTTTCTCCACTGAGATTTACAGAACACCAGAACTTCCTCCCATTAATTGGGATGAATTGGTCAAAGGCACACCAGAGTATATCTATAGTTCTCTTTTAAAAACTGGCTAACTAAATTTAAAAAGTTTTAATCTTGGAACTTCTAGCTGGATAAAAGACTTTGAAACAGAACATTCTGATATTTATGAGCTCTCCTGCTACCAAAACCTTACAAACCCAAAGCAGTAGAGATTATGGAGATTCCAAATTCCAGTGGTTGCCAAATTTATGGCACTTTATTTTACATTGATTGTATTGACAGCTTCATCTGGAAATGAAATGGAATAAAACGTTCATTTTTAATGAGTAAATTCTGTTCTTGATTTTAGTTTTCATACCTGTACACTGGTAATTGTTCCCTCAGTACTTTCAGAATCCACGCTGAGGTGCTGGCTGGCTGAGGTGCTTAGGCTTCTATTGCTTTTCAAATTATCAAGCAATTCTTAAAAGTGATTAAAAAGAGCAATTGCCTACCTTAGTAACTCCTGTAGAGTCTCTAAGACCATGTCTAACCTATTGATCATAAAGCAAGCTTAGAATTCACTGCATTCATATTTTAAACAACCTGTCACCATTTATAATCTCAGTTTGCACTCCCCAGTGTAAGAAACAAGATAATGTGCTAAGGTATGGTTAGATAATATTCTGGATGCAATGGAAACAGAAGAAAAGCAGACAAATACGGAAATAAGGTTACCACATCATTTTTAATCTGTTTAACAGTAATTTCCATCAGGATGGCAGGTCAGGTCACATTTACAAATGAGCTATGGAGTCACTGCATGGAAAATGAGCTAAGGAAGAGGCTGACATTAACTCTGAATTTTTTTGTCAGTTTAACTATAGCTGCAATAAAGGGGGGAGGTAGGTCTTTTTTAATGAATAGAGACCTAATATTTTCTTATAAAATTCTGTTGTGTTGATTCTGATGTGCACACCATGTGCATTTAAGATCTGTCTTCTCTTAGTGGCAGTTAAAATGTTGGTCAGCCAAGAAACACTGACCAAGGAGTCCAGCTGCCAGATGAGGTTTCCCTGAAATAGAAAACTCTCTCTCTGTTTCAGAACTAGTGCTGCCTCCTGATCCTCAAGTTCAGTTACTCATTTTCTCTTTCTTATTCTTGAGTCCAGCTCAGCAGAATTTATTTTCTCTTGAACACAATGACCCCCAGTTCTAACCGTGCTGTCTAGGAAAGATTCAGCAGAACATTTTCTACTTTCTCCTCTGAAGTACCTCAGACTTCTTAATTATCCAAGTCATAATTTTCTGATCCAAAGTCACAGGAAAAGGACAAGCAAGGACTATTGGAAATTATTAACATCAGCTTCATCCAAATATAATAAAGTTTTAATATATATTTTAGTTTAAGTCTTTTCAGATATTTTACCTAAATTGAAATTAAAAGAAAATGACTGAATTACTCCTTCAGGAAATAGGAGTAATGTAGTCATTCAAACTGACTTTATTCAATTCCCTTTAAGCATCCAGGGAAAATACCCAAACAAAGAGAGGGACCCCTTTTATTTCCAGCACATCAGAAGCCAGTGGAGATTATCCTCCTGGTCTGAAACCCAATGAAAAATTCACCTTCCAGATCCTCCTTAAGGAGTCAGAGAAAGACCAGAACCATGAAGGAGAGATTCATGGCAGAGAAGAGCAATAATTTTTTGAAATAGGATGAACCCTGAAGAGCCTGGTCCCCATTAGATCCCAGTTACCTCAAAAAGTGAATGGCTCTGAGACAGAATTTTTTAAAACAGTGCTCTTCTGAATTTTTATTTAATTTACATCTATCTCCTAGG
Organism: Melanocharis versteri; assembly: GCA_013397845.1. NCBI lineage: Eukaryota > Metazoa > Chordata > Aves > Passeriformes > Melanocharitidae > Melanocharis > Melanocharis versteri. The sequence continues at coordinate 435,368 of VZTG01008433.1, forward strand.
CGCTTACTGATAGAGTTGTTTGAATTTTCAGGCTTGATTATCCCTTGTTTATCAAAGGAGTGGGAAGACATATGTACCCATATAAAATCAGGGGGCATCATCTCTCTTTTGTTCTGAATAGATGCCACTTAGCCAGCACCAGATGGACAAGAACCATAAATCCTGTCCTGGCTCACTCGAAAAATATTCCCGGCCACACTTGGTTTGAAATTCGAGGTCCTTCCCCTAGTCCTAGGAATCCCTCCTGATCTTTGTCCAGTTACTGAAGATTTAAGAGGGTCAGTGTCCTCCTTGGCTTCAGCTAAAACCATGTGTTCTTAGGCAGCTTTTCCTCACCAGCTCCAAAACCTGCTGGATTATTTTTGCAATTGGCAGTTTGGCCATTTCTCGTGTCTAATGACGCCACAGATGCTGCAAACTCATTTAATCACAATTGAAGATCCGTTTTCCTTGTGCTTTGAGCTGTTAATGTGCCATTTCTGTCCTGTATATTCCTTTATTTCTTGCTTTTAAATGTGGAGAGGTAGCAGGTAGCTAATTTTTTTTTTTTCTTCACATTGAAATCTTCATACTCTCCATGATCTTCTAAAGGAAGCATTTAAAATCTCTTTTGCAATAGTGAAATTCTTAATTGTTTTTAAAAGTAACACATATGTTTTAAATCTTGTAAAAAGTAATCCCCAAAGTATTTCCTACCTGGTTTTAAGAATTGTTCACTGAAACCAGGCAGAGCTGTCGAGGCCCCAGAGGCCCAACGAAGCACTGATGACATTGCTACCAAAATTGTTTTGGAGATTTGGCTCTCGTGTCCACCTTTTGCAGTGAACCCACCAGTTAATACAGAAAAAATTCCACCTAAAGTACCGAGCCTTCCCTCCTCACTGCATCTTTGTTTCATAATCAGGCCCTGATCCTGTGAACAATTCAGAATGTCTATATTGATTAAACCTTAGGAGTCTTCACTTTAAATTCTAGCTGGTGTTCTGCAGACTATAATGAACATTACCGAATGCACGGCGTCTTCTGGGAAACACCTTGAGATTATCAAGTTTAATTTCCCCCAGGAAGTTCTTACAGCAGTGCAATCAAGCTAACTTTTACTCTCTGTAATGGAATCAGATTTAATCTGCAATTTTTAAACCACCAACATTTCCTAATTTTCTTCTTTTAAAAAAAGGAGGTTCGCTCTGGTTTGAGGCTCCTGCTAGGCTTTTTCCCATAGTGCAAGTAATGAATATTCCATTCCTTTTTAGTATGCTTGGTGTGCACAAGCAGCTTTAAGCCTATGGTTCATGAGGAATTTATGTCAATATTGCAATTAAATCCTGTCTGTCATAATAGGTGACCTTTAATCTAGTGTATATTGAGTCCCTAATCTCTCAGATTGTAACTGAGTGATGGAGATGCAAAACTTCATGAAAAAAGGCAGATCATAAGAAATTTTTTTTTTGTGTGTATGTAAACTGTGATTTTCCAATTATTTCTCTCAGCTGGGACAGAAAAATATCTAACTCATGATATGTTCTGATCCAAAATTAATCCTTTTGTAACTGCGCCTTTTTTGATTAAAGACTAATTTTTCTTTCTTCCAGACAAAATCGTCAACCCCTGTGGTAATTTTAATGCAATTTTTTTTCTTTCCCAGTATATCTTTACAGCATAAGCATGTTGATAAATACAGGTTTGAGCAATATAGAGAGGTATTCAGATAAATAATCATTAGATTCATATTATTATCTATAAATATTTCTTTGATGGCAAAGTGCATCTGGCAAAAACGTCCCTTAATTGTGTGAAAAATTTATTTTTTCCAATTTATGAAGTAAATATCCAATTTTTAAAATTAATACTTTTGAGATACGTAAAAATGACTGTAGAAGCTGAATACAGGATTTCAGGTTTTGGTAACATGGCATGTGAACAATAAAATAGGGATAAAGCTTGAGTGAGCAGGAATTTTTGACAAATACTGGTGGAAACGTTTGCATCACAGAAAAGCAATTTTTTGAGATTGACTGTGCTCACAGGTCTGTGCTTGTTCCAACAGAACCGTGCAAGAAAATTGTCAACTCTCACAGTGATCTTGTTTGTAAAGTCATTTGAAATGTAATGGCCAAAAGTGCAGTGTGAGAATGAGATGTTTAGGGTTTTTTTTACTTCAACTGCTGCTTTCTCCTACTTATGTTTCTGTTTCTAATTTCTGCATTTGCTTATATTTCACAATGTTGATCATAGTGGGAAAATACGTTCCCAAATTATCTTCTTTGTAGAAATACATAATTTTCAGATGCTAAAGTACAGCGATATCACTTAGGGCTGTTCCTGGATATTTCAAGCTTCCAATATCTTCTGTTTGAGGATGGAAAGCAGACATGGCTTTGATGTAAACCATTTAATTTAAATGTCCTCCCAAGAGGACAAATCTCTGCTTTGGTCACTCCTCTTACAGCAGTGGTGTCAGGATCTCCTCGAGGGAAAACAAGACAAATCAAACCAAATCAGGGTAAACCATGGAGAGTTTCTCAATTAATTCATACAAGTTTATTCTCTTTATTCTGCTCTACACTGATATTTTTAAGATGTAAATAAATGAGCCTCCTGCTCAGGGCATTTCCTACCACGTCACAGAGCACTGTTCCTTTGCTCAGGATGGGCCAAGACTGGGGTATAAGCAAAGCAAAGTTAAATTTGCATCAAACACAGCTTAAAAATCCATATTTTGGAATTTGTTTTTACAATCTTTACATTATAAAACTAAATTAATAAAAAGACAGTAATTTATACTTAAAACCTCAAAGCATTTGATTAACTTGTGCTGTACTGTGGAACTTTAAATCCAAAAACCACAGATTGAATCACTTGGGTTTTTTTAACCCTTGAAACAGAACTTTATTTATATGGATGTGGCCTCACTGAATATAAAGATTTCAATGATTTGTTTATATTATTTTCTTTTTAAATTCCAGCAGGGTGGGATTGAAAAATGCCAAACCACCCTCTCTATTTCCTTTAAATCTTCCTGATTAAGAAACTATAGTTAAGACATGAATATCCTTTGTAAACTGTGAATGACATCAGCTCACTTCATGCACTTAAAATTATAAGAAAATCCTTTTTAAGGCTGAAGTATTCAAGATTTCAATCTCCTTGGAATGGGCTATGTCAAGAGAGAGACCCAGAGGAATTTGGAAGAAATCCATGCAGTTGCCACCCACGAATGAAAGAAGTCTGATAAATAACATCTGAAGGATAAATTGGAGGTTTTTCAGGAGAACCAAGGGAGACAGAGACACAAAAGCAAAAGGAGGAAATATTTTAATAAATGGCGTGTCATAGCCATGGAAGGAGGCTGCGAGGTGAACAGGGAGGAGGAAGGAGGATTCCTTCTCTATTTCTACTTCAAAGAGACCATTTGAGACTTAGATTGGTTCTGGTGGAGCGAGAGGGATGGGTCACTGATTTGAGAGAGATCTGAAGGTGCATCGTAAATGAAAAGCTTTAATCAGTATAGGAATGAGACAGAGCCAGGAACTGAAAAAATAACTGAAAACAGATAACAAAGTTTCTTTCACAGATGAGTGAAGTTCTGCTTTCTTTTATGGCAAATGGGAAAGAGCTACAAAGGCAAGGAAAGATTCGTTTCCCCGGTTTCTCCATATCGACATACTCAGGCACAAATGGAAGCAGAAATGTCACACCAACAAAGACAATCAAAAGCAGTGGGAAGGTTGCTGGGTTTACAAGCACGAGACCAAAGACGAGAGTTAAGGGTTGTAAATGTCTATTTAGAGAAGTGGAAGATACGAAAAAGGGGGAATCTGTGATTCTGTGGCTGTGGTGTCACACTGCTGCAGGTTGTCATGGCAAGCCAGTGGCAGCATGGTGCAATTTGTCAGCATGAGCTGAGTAACACCAAGATTGCTCCAGAAGAAGCAGGGAGAAGGACACTAACCTGTAGAAAAGGGCAAACCAACACACAGATCATCCCTGTTTTGTGAGTAGTTAAAATGGGTTTTTTTCCCTCAAACCATACAGAAATGGTTCAGCAGGAAATCTCCATTATGCACAAATGGGCGCCTCTGTGGGAACACAGTCCCCAAGATTTCAGGTATATATTTACCCTCTTTAAGTAATTTTTTGCTACAAATATTTGTCTCCTTGCTCTCCAATCCTTGTAGCTCTTCACTAAAAATAAAAAGACCTGATGGTGAATACAAGTTTCATAAATGCCAGGACAGTTTTGCAGTACGAATTTAAAACGTATCTCGAACGAAAATAATTGATATTTTGTAGGTTGTTTATGTTGTTCATGTAGGTCCCTAATCACTTGAGGTATGTTTAAGCTTTTTAACTGATACTTAGTTCTTTCAAATGAGTAAATTAATCTCCAGGGTACACAGCAGCTCCACATACCTGGGGTCGCAGTGCAGGAAGTTATTTTTGTTGCTATCTACAGATTGTCTTGACATGCAGCAAATACCCACAGGGTCAGAAGAATTGCCCTCTGATTACATGTACAATAATCCGGATCTCCCAAGGTATTCAAGTGGTTAATTAAATATCAAGTAATTGCTAAAACTACTAAGTGACATTTAATTAGTATGTTAATTGATACCAAATTTGCTCTCACTATCTTGTTTTATGTTAATAAAATCCCTAAACATTTCTTGGGAGTAGATTAGGAAACAATGTGCTCCGAAAGTACTAATGCAAAGCAGCCTTTAGCATCACTTCTGCTTGTGGAATGGAACTTTGACTTCGATTTTTATCCCAGCTGTGATACTTTCTCTACCTTTAAACTGGTTTAGTGCTCAGGGTTTGTTATATTGAGTAGTGGTGTGGATGTTGACTTTTTAAATCCTGTAATCACTTAGACAACTCAAAAGTGGGAGAATTTGGGATGGTCTGGGGCTGCTTCTGTCCTGTTGGGTAGTGGCAGCCAGGGATGAGGGGAGTCCCACATGGCTGATGGCAGGGGTGGATTTCAGCACAACCTCCCGGTGTCGGGTGGGGAAATCTGTGCTTCACACGTAACTCAGAGCTGCCAGAATCACAGCTTGAACTGGCTGATGGTTCTGCAGCAGCAAAATGCTGCCTCAGTGTTAGTTCACACGAGGAAGGGTGTTCCCCTCCTCCTCTCCGTGAGGAAACAGCCGTGCTTCGCCTTTCAGCTTGAGTCTTCCCAAAAGCTTCGCAGCTCTAATACAGAAAAGAGATGCCTTTAGGCACGGGTCCAGGAAAAGGCTGAGTGAACTCCAGAATGACACGAGCCTCGAGCTTGTCCTTCCTTTCAACCACTAAAATGTTCCCAGTGGCCACATCAGGAACAGGTGAACTGTCCAAAGTTGAATCCACTAAGAGAAAAAGTTGTTTTCCTGCCATTTAATTGGAGAGCACACTGGAAAAAAAAAATCCTATGAATATTCATATGAATTTTTAAATTAATTCCTTTCAGCTGTGCTCATGCCTTTTTTGTGTCAGCTTTTTGTGGAGTTTCTTCTGCATTTTATTGGTGCCAATGCACAGAGAGAGTTGGTTTTGCATTCAGGATCACAAAAAAAGCCAAGTCTAATTTATTCTCCATGAGCATTCACAGCCAATTACTTCAGAAGAGTCCAACTGGGGAATAGAAACAATGGGGTATGGCCACGCAGAGGGAAACTACAGAGCTCTGATGCTAACTCTCCTCAAATTCAAAATCTGGAATGTACATGGAGGCAATCTAAGAGGAAGCTGGTAGAGGAGGGTCTGTCAGAGAACTTTGAATTAGGAATAAAGAAAACCGTGATCTGTTTATTCATGGATATGTCACAGGAAAAAAAAGAAAGAAAATAAAAAGACAAAAAATTGGTGAAATAAATTATTCATTACAAAGTACTCGGCTCTAGTTATATGTCATCGAAATACTGCAATAGGACTAAGAATCAGCAGAATGATCCTGGTAGGCTAAGTATGACACTGATTTGCAACTACTTTTGGATCAATTTATTTGAACTTCTGTGCTTTCTTATGGATGATGCTGATTAAGATTTCGCAAACAGTTTCACACAATATATCTTTTTAAGTTTCCCTTTGGATATATTGTGATAATCCCCATTCACTCATAGAATGGTTTTCAGCAAGTGAAATATTTGAAACCTTCTATGATGCTAAATGGATTTATTGCTGAATTTGTGTGCAGTCCTTCTATCAGTTCAGAATGTCCTCTACAAAGTTAATTCTGGTTGTACAACTGGTATACACTGAAGTAATGATACATAAAGCTGTAAACATGAATAATACATATGAACAGTAGCCTATTTAGCTGTTGTGTAGACTTAAATTCTTGAAAAATAACGTACAAAAAAAATTCAGAAATGACATATTTATCTATAAAAAATCTTCAAACAAACTTGTCACAGGAGATAAAAGCATTGCTACTATTTGGGCCCCCTTCTGCCTTGCCCATTAACCCTCACAGATAGTGTCAGCTCCAAAAGTATTTTAAAATACATCTCGCTCCCCGCTAGCTGACATGGCTCTTTGTGGTAACCCACAAATGCTCTTTTACTCCCAGCTGTCTTTCCCTGCTTTCCACCTCATCTTATTCAGTGCCTCAAGGCCTTTGCCTGGAGCTGGTGTTGTTCTGTCTCCCCCTGCACCTTCGAGGGTCACCATGATCAAGTTCCAGCCCTGATGTCCCTCTCAGCCTTCCCAAGCCCTGGGGAAAGGCCATTTATCCCGAATTTCCGTGCCTCTTCTCTCCCACAGCAAGCAGTCCCAATCATTGCCAAATCCCTGGGTAAATGGTGGTGTTTTGAATCCCCCCAGGAGTTCAGAGCAATCCAGTGCTCCCTGCAGCAGCCAGACACAGCTAAGAGCTTCTCACCCCAAACAGCAGCTCCAGCTCCTGCTCAGAGGCTGCAGGAGTCACTCAGAGCCCAAACAGCAGCTCCAGCTCCTGCTCAGGGGCTGCAGGAGTTCCTTAGAGCCCAAACAGCAGCTCCAGCTCCTGCTGAGGGGCTGCAGGAGTCACTCAGTGCCCAAACAGCAGCTCCAGCTCCTGCTCAGGGGCTGCAGGAGTCTCTCAGTGCCCAAACAGCAGCTCCAGCTCCAGCTCCTGCTCAGGGGCTGCAGGAGTCACTCAGTGCCCAAACAGCAGCTCCAGCTCCCGCTGAGGGGCTGCAGGAGTTCCTTAGAGCCCAAACAGCAGCTCCAGCTCCTGCTCAGGGGCTGCAGGAATCTCTCAGTGCCCAAACAGCAGCTCCAGCTCCTGCTCAGGGGCTGCAGGAATCTCTCAGTGCCCAAACAGCAGCTCCAGCTCCTGCTCAGGGGCTGCAGGAATCTCTCAGTGCCCAAACAGCAGCTCCAGCTCCTGCTCAGGGGCTGCAGGAATCTCTCAGTGCCCAAACAGCAGCTCCAGCTCCTGCTCAGGGGCTGCAGGAGTCACTCAGAGCCCAAACAGCAGCTCCTTGCTGGAAGCCCCAGGAGCTCTGCAGAGCCTGAGCCTGGAGCCAGCTTGGCGAAGTTTGTGATGAGAGCCTGGAGAAGAGAAGGCTCCGAGGAGACCTTAGAGCATCTTCCAGGGCCTAAAGGGGCTCCAGGAGAGCTGCAGAGGGACTTGGGACACGGGATGGAGTGACAGGATGGGGGAAATGACCTTATGCTGACAGCGGGCAGGTTTACAATAGATATTAGGAAGAAATTCTTCCCTGTGAGGCCCTGGCACAGGGTGCCCAGAGGAGCTGTGGCTGCCCCTGGATCTCTGGAAGTGTCCAAGGCCAGGCTGAATGGGGCTTGGAGCAGCCTGGGATAGAGGTTATTTTATCCTTTGAATAATAACATAAACACTTGTTTGGGTTAACTTTTTTTAGTCATGATTATTTTTTCTCTAGAAAAGATTAATGTTTGATTACTAATTTTGTATTCCAAAGTCTTCTGATAACGGCTGCAGTATGAGAAATGTCTCTCTTAGTCATGATTGCTTTGAGTATGATTTTGGGCCCCTCTTCTAGGAAATTACAGAGCTGAAAACAGAATAGTCCTTTGGGCTGTAAATCCACCAACACTGATGTTAATGCTTTACAGCATTGCTGGTGTTTCCTTTTTGTTGCAATATCAGAAAAGTGACCAGTGTTTACTGAGAGTTAAGCCAGTAGTTTGATTATTTTCTGCGTTGCTAATATGATTTCAATTGTTTCAATTATATTTGTTCAGGCATGAAATGCAATATGGATCATTCAGTTAATTAAGAGATGTAATTTGCTTTAAGGCCTTTGTCCAGCAACGTAAATCTAAGCCCACCAGTTAAAACCTGCCAATGTTAAATAAAAGGTGAAGCACCCACCTGTATAATGAAATTGGCCTTACAGCCCTGCCTGCAGCAATGCAGTTGCAACAGGTCATAGTTTGAAGGTAAATAATAATATATTTTACTTACATAAAGCTTTCAGATATCTATAGTTTAGAAGATCTGATGTTTATCTTACAAATGAATACACTGAGTGTATAAATCTGTGTATATGTTTGTATAATATTCTAAACACTGTCTTTTTTAAATGTGCTCGCTACCAACCACAAAAAACTACTTTTCACATCTACCCACACAAATAACAGTGACCTTTCCATGTGTATAAATATATAGGCACGAAAACTTAGGGCTGACAAGTTCCTGTTCAAAGGTGGTGGAGTGGGAGTCATCAGATGGAAATCTGTCACGTGGAGCCCCCCGAGCCACCACAGGCTCCCAGGGGATGCGTTTGGGGTCCCAGGAGTGAAAACACACCCAGTTTTGCACCCAGGGAGAGCAGAGACCCCGCTGTGGGTGCAGCCAGGCCATGGGGCAGGGAATGGTCCCACTCCCCAGCAGCCCCAGAGGCTGTTGTGATAAAGCTGCACGGGGAAAAGGGTTATTTCTTATTTCCTTCTGCACAACCTGGCTGATTAACGATGTGGAACTAAAGGATCTGCCATGCAAGGGCTGTGTGAGCAGCTCTTGCCACGAGGAGTTGTGTTTTCTGTGAAACAGCCGGCTGGGGAGCCCAGCTCTGCACCTTTGAGTGCTTGTACGTCTTTTTTATAAATTCATTTGCTCTTTAATCTTATTTACGGAATCGCCCGAAGTGTTGGAGATGAATTTTCACCAAAATGTCCTTCTGAGGCAGAGCCTTGTATGGGATATTTCAGATTAGCAAATTTGGGAAAAGATGAAACCAATGTTATAAAGAATGTGCTGAGTGCTCTTAAAAAGGATAGAGTTCTGCCAACAGAATCCCCAGTAGGTATAAGCACTGCTTAAAATTGCTGAAAAAATACACTCCTGAAGGATAGTCTGTTTGATTAGAAAGTTTGCTGTGGTGTGAAACTGTTCTAAACAGATTTTATACATTTTAGCCACTTTTTTTAGTATAGAGTTTTAAGAATCACTGCAGTGCTCCCTATAATCTAGTTTTGAAAGGATTTTTTGTCATCTCTTCAATGAAATAAATCTAACAGGTTTCATTTAAGATTCTTACAGTTTTCAGGCCATGATTGAATATATATTCCATCATGGTGAATCTTGCACAAAAAGAAACTGAATGTGTTGTTGGCCACAGAAAAAATATTGTCTGTGTAGAATCCATTTTGTAAGATCAAAAGCAGGTTTTGAAAAATCCAGAGGAGGTGGATTTTTTTGAGGAATTAATTCAAGCACCCAGTTCCTCATGACCATATTACACAATTTCTGTTGCAAATTCTGACCTGAAACTCTGGTGAAGAAAATAAAAATCATAGGTGTGGTGTCTACGTACATGGCAGAGGTAAATAAATTTTGGGTCTTGCTCTGTGGGTCTGCTCTAAGTTTAGGAAGAGCTCATGAGAGTTTCCTTCATTGCTTTAAGTGGGCTACAGGTTCTCTTCTAAATGTAGACTCCTCCCAAACCGATAAATCATTGTCTGAAGGAATTTACTATCAAAATCCTCACGAATCCAAATATAAAAGAAAATCTAACGGAGCCCCATTTCTGAGTATTTATGAACCACTCTCCACCAACACTTCAATTACAAAAGGAGCAGATACCTGATATTTGGTCTGATAATAAGGATATTTCTCTCTACTTCTAAAAGAGTCTGCAAAGAAACTCATTTTCTCCTGCTGTTTTGTAACTGTTTTAAGACAGAGTTTTCAGGTCTCTAGGGCTGCTGCTCTGGGTTGTTTCATGGGCATTAGAATCCCATTACAGAAAAAAACCCAAAACATACAGCTTGGAGCTGAGCTCTCCTGAGGTCCTCTCGAGACTACTGAGGAACCCTGAGCAAAGGCATGTTCTTTTGTACTGCTCTTTCACGTCTGAAAGCATTTCTGCTTTAATTCATTCTCTTTACTTCTGCTGTGCTGAGTATTATTATAGTCTAGTGAGCTCCTGAAAGTGGGAAATGCCAAACAAACAGGTGTCAGACTTCAAAAGAAGCATTTGTCAGGACTTAATGTTCTGAAGCTAAAGGCGACAGCTCAACCTAAATAAGCTCTTCTCAACAGGATTTAAGTTTTCCTAATAAAAAAGTAATAATAGAAAGTAAAGTGCAAATCCAACAGCCTAGAGAGTGGAAGGCTTAGAAAAATGAGCACCATCTGACATGATATCTTGATTTAAAGCCAGCTTCTACTGTAGTGCTCAAAGTCCAAGGGGTCCATCGCTCTCACATCTTTTCTCACCTTGCTGTGTCTGTCTCGGGTGCAGTTCTGAAGGATCTACTTACCTGTGATTTCCACGTAAGACCCGCTAGGAATTTCAATCAGTGCAGTATTTAGTAGGACATTTTTCCCATCTCAGAAGTGCAGCCTTGCATGCAGGCGGGTTGGAGCCAAGGCTGAACTGAACTGAGCTGGGGAATCCACACCAGCAAAGGCAGCAGCAGCAGCTGGGCTGGGTGGGCTCAGGAGATCCCACTCCTCCTCTCCTTCTCTCCTTGAAGCAGAGACTGTGGCAGTCACAATCCCATCTTCCAGCTGAGTGCAGGGGCAGAGAGAGGCTGGGATGTTTGCTTTGCACTCCTATTACTCGACGCAGTGTTGTGCTTTAGGTAGAGCCATCTTTTCTATCAGCTCCAGCAAACATTGCTGTGTTTGTTCAGGCATCCCCTAATTAAAAGGCACCTCCTCTGATGGAAACAGTCAAATGAAACGTGCTCACAGTGTGCATTTTCCCAATATATTTGGATTTATCCACCAAACAAATGCCTATTGTGATTCCTCATGACCAGCAACCCAGGAATCAGATGTGAACGCCTGGATCAGCCTGCAGCCTGTGCTGTTCTCAGCATGACAATTTTGGTAAGAGAAAAATAAAATCTGACCCTCGCAGCATTGCTAGGCAATGTCTGATCTGGGCTGAAGCACAGCTGCACATAAAGGCACAGGAGAACACTCACATGTATTAATGAGATTTTTTGTGGGCTTCTGGCATGCCTGTGATTTGTGTTTTGGCTGGCACAGATGCACTGAAAGAGGAGTGAGTGTGTGTGTCTGTGTAACAACGCCATGTCAAGGAGCCTTTAAAAACCAGGTTTGAAGACATGGGGATAAGGAACTAGAGATTATTATCATTATCATGAAAGGGAAAAAAGCAAAAATAACTGTATGCAAGGGGAAAAAATAATGTTTTGTGCTGGAACACACAGTTCCATCTTCTGTCTTTGCAGCGTTTGTCTGTGACGGATGGTGGGACTCAAAGTGCTCCGTAAATTCTGGTGGCAAAGCCCCAGACACAATAAAAATAGCTGAATTTTACTGATCTTCACCCTTGAGCGGCTCCTTTCCAGTTCTTTCCTCATGGCTGCATTCTATTCATGTCCACCTTAGCAGAGGCAAGGGGTTTCTATGAGGAAGAGCAAAGGATACATTTTTCTGCAGGTGTTGTGTTGATATGTTCTCACTTTTCTGGGTCTTCAGTGGACAACATATCAAACATATCTTCAGAAAATTTTGCTCATATTAGAAAAACTTATGTCTCTCAGGATGACAAAGTAATACAAGAATTTTGTTTAAGACCTGTGTTTAATTTGTCAGTGATTTTGTTTTCTGCTGCCTTCTGATGCCTGGAGTAAATTGTATTTTTTTGACTCCATCTTGTGATTTTGCAACTTCTTTTGAGTTCTTGCACCAAAACAACCAGTATGCTTTCTTAGTTTTCCTGGAGTTTACCTTTTCCTGTTGATATTATTCATTAATACATTTTGTTTTCTAACATCATTGCAAGAAAGTTTATATATATATATATACATACACATTCTTCCCTTGGTATATGTGTGAATCCATTTATCTTTTGCCTTGCATGTCTCATGGGCCTGTGAGTGTGATGGCTTCTGGCTCCTGCTCAGTGTAGACAGAGCTTGAAATGTTACCAGGAAACTCCAAAGGAAAGATTAGCAATTGTACAACTGGTGATTTTTAGGGATTTATCTATGCAAAATGTGAATGTCTTCTCATAAGGACAAATTCAGGAATCTCTTTCACTGCGCTACAGTTCATTCCATCAGCTTTTCAGTTCTGTTTCAAATCAAGGGCCAAGGGAAAACCTTGCATAAGTCCTGATATAATCAGCTCAGTGTTATTATTTCCTTGTTCCTTGCTGGAAACGGCTCAACCCAGACTTTCAGAAAACATGGGAGAGATTTAAGGAAGGTAATTCAAGCTGTAATAATTAAAATTTAACCATTACAAGGAATCCAAAACAAGCTCCACAAGTAACTTTACAGCCCTAACCACAGCAGGCTGTCGGGTCCATTTGTAATACTTGATAAAATCAATACATTTAAAGAGAAGGAAAGCAGAAGTTATAAATGTAGAATTCCAGTGAAATAGTTCCATACATAATCGCTGCCCTATAAATGAACAATAGCAGCTCATATTCTACCTTTTTTAATACAAGGCAGTGTCAGAAGTTGTGTTCTCTGGGCTTGCGAAGATGGAAATTGGATCTAAATTATGGATGTTTTCCACTGACCTGTATGGTAAATGATCAAGGATTATAGAAGTCTCATGCAATAGGCTGCTCTGCATATATATTTAAAGAGAGCTGTATGAATATTCAAAAATGATTGTTTCTCCCATTTCAAAGAATATGAGAAATAGAGCTCTGTTCCGCTGTCTCTACATAAAGCATTTCTCCCAAGGTCAGAGGGAGAGGTCAGAGCCAAAATAAAGTCACTCCTGAGAGTGATTTGCCACGTGATCTTTTCTGTGTTTTGAAAGGTCAGAGTCTATGTGGGACAAATTTAATAAAGCGATCCCAGAAGTATTGTAGCCAATTTCCGAGGAAACATTCCAGAATGCCAGAACTGGGATTTTGCTACACTGAAATGCCAATCGGTTTGTGATGTTTTGTCTTATAATTATGAAGGTGGCTCAGCTCCAGCTGAAGCAATGATTGTTATGTCCCTTCTCAAAGAGAAAAAAAAGGTTATCTAAAATGTCTGAACACTGTTACTAGAAATGGTTCAAAGCGGTAACTTGGATCTGCTTTCTTCTTTTCTGAACAGAACTTGACAAAAGAGTGGATGGTACCAATAAGGAGCATAACACCATTAAGCACCTGCTGTACAATCAGCATCTAAAGGGCTCTGCACCTTCTGAGAAACACTGGATGGGCATTTCCGCTGCATGCAGAAAATGACCTGAAAAAAGCTGAGGGTTTCAGGTCCTTTCTGATGTTCCTATCAATTTAAGGATCTTTTAAAAAGGAAAAGGAAGAACTGAGGTATAGTAAAGACAGTCTACTCAGAAGTAGCCAACCAAAGTCTTCATTTTAAGAATTGATTTAAATAATTTTTAATTGGATTCATATTTATAATGTTATTTATGTAGTTGTATAAGGTGATTTTTCATCCTTATCTATCTTACTCCTAAGAGTGATTTTACACACCAATATTACCTGTGAATGCAATCTCCTGACTGTGTGGGCACAGGCTGGACTGTAATTGTGGACGTGGACTATTGGTGACAGAACAAAACACTGACTACTGGTGGATATTTCTTTTTTCAATATGTGGTGGCAGAATGGAGATGCTTTACCTCTGCACAGAGGCAAATCTCAGTTTCAGCCCGATGTAATCTCTAATTTCTTCTTGCTGACTCTGCTTCACTGCTGATCATGCCATTCATTTAGGTGGGGCAGGCTGTGATTTAAACTGGTAAATGGAATATCAGCCTTCATGGCAATTTCAGCCGAACACCATTTGCTTTCTATGAAATATAGTAATTTTTTTCTGTTACATTTGCTTCTGGCATCCCCAGCACGGCTCAACCACTGGTTTTGTGTCTCTGCTTATCACAGATTGTTTTTTACCTCACAGGTATTTGTGGGCATTTGTCCCACGAGCCTCAGTGTGGATGATCCTGCTGTGGTGGTCAGAATAAAGGAAAAGGAGATACTTGACATGATGTTTCCTGTCCACGTGTGATGAAGCGTGTTCTACCAGGGCCAGCCAGCCCAAACCTCACCAGCTCTTTGTGCAGTATCTAGTACACATCCTTGGGGGGTGGGAAAATCAGAACAGAGCAAATATAGACTCGGAGAAGGAGCACTTGGAGCCTGCAGACAATGTGGAGCATTTCTTCAGAGCAGCAAAGCTTGGGCTTGGGACTGAAACCTAAAGGTAACAACTGAAATGATTTTAGTGTTGTTCGTTCACAGAAACTTCCCTGAGGCCCCAAACACTTTTTATTCCTTCCCCTGTGCCAGAAGCACCAATTCATTCCCACACAGGATTCAAATTCTGCAGCTGTTCCCTCAATAACTTTCACAATGCAGTTAGTTATTGCTAATACAAAAAACCTATAGCACACCATAAAGTGGAAATATAATACAATATATTTAGGGGCTGGGTACCTCTCTGAAGACTTAAGGAAGCCATACAGGAACTGTGCAGGATTTGTACAGCAAATTTAAAATTTCCTGATGGCAAAGCATCAACATAACTTGTTTTATGACATCTTCTTCCTCTCCACAGAGGGAGCAACCTGAGTTGGTGGGGGAAGGAAAATGAGAGACAGGACACGGACACAGTTTGGCCCTGGAGACCCACTGGGCTCTGCTCTGCTCACGATGGGAGGAATCTGCTGGATGCTCGCCTGGGCTCCTCCTCAGCCTCTGCAGCAGCAGAGTCTCTAGATCACCCTGAATATTGAATGTAAAACACGGGAGATGTGCAGTGTCTGTGTTTTCTCCTGGTTACCGGGCTTCACAATTCCCTTTAACTGCTACCAAATTGCTGCTTCACTGGGAACTTTAATAGACAGAGTCAGCCCTAGCTATGATGAAGTGTGACAGGCTCTCTTTCTTTGCCTATAAAATTTTTAATGGTAGATAATCAGAAACTTTTTACTGAGAGACCTTCTTAAGTAGTACTTTCCATTTCAGTTATTTAAAGTGAGATTCTTCTTTCTCATTTAACTCTGGATTATGTAATTTACCCTGATGTAACACAGAACAGAGTTTCATGTTATGGAAGATGGGAAAAAATGTACATCTGCACCGACAAGTTATCCTTCTAATTATTGCAACAGTCCAGGAACCTATTGTTCAAACAATTTCTTACATAACATATTGAAGTAATCTCCCTCGAAATACCTGGTACTGCCATTTATTTTTTATTTATTAGACTGATGTCAATTCCAAAAGCAAAACCAAGAATTTTTAGATTTTTTTTTAAAGACATTTACTTGTCACTGTTCAATCAATGTGTGTCTTTCATTGTCACATTTGGTTATAAAAAACACAGTATTTTGATATAAAATCACAAATTAATCACAAAACGTTGTGCTACCTTCAAAATGCAGCCTGTCTTCATTTATTAGTTAAATATGGGCTGTGTTTAGTGGCGTGATGGTTTCAGCCCAGCCAGCACCACGCAGCTGCTCCGTCAGGAGCCCAAATTCCATGAGTTCCTTGAACATCCTGGGCCCATCGGGCTATAAAAAACCACCACGAGTGGAAATAAAAGTTTTGAATCCAGAACCTTGATGTATTTGACAGTTTTATGCCCGTTGTCAACCTGGGGTTTTTTTGTTCCTTAATGAGTCCATATATTGTTGTCTATTGTTCTTCATCTTCCCGTAAGGGAAAAACAGAGGCAATTATAACTTAATAACATTCTCTGTGCTAGGAATGTGTGGTGACAGATAATGAAGTCCAATATCCCGATCTGATTACAAGTTGCTCTCTAGATGGGGGACAAATAACTACAAGATGGCAATGTCAGAGCAAGGAACATTTACATGATGAAATATTAATGAAAATACATTGCACTTATGTCTCAATGACATCTAAATGGGAATCAGTTATCAGATCTTGAGTGTTTGCTACAAATTTCTACTCTGCAAAAGAAAAAAAAAAATCCAATGAACTTTAAAAATGTCAGCCAGCAGGGCTTTCAAATACATAATTTACTAGTTTGTTGGCTTCCTACAAATGGATAATAATAAACTCATCGCTAAAAGCAAGCTCATAAATGCTGAATCAAAAATGGGAAGAACACCATGAAATGATAGGTGCAGAGCTGCATGGTGGTAATCTTCTTCTAAGGGGAAATTGTAGCCGTGGTGTTAAAGCTGTGAATGGAAACCTTGACAGAGCAAGGTTTTCTTCCACAGGGAAGGATCCGTGCCACTGTTTCTGCATTGCTGCAGAAATGCAGGAGCAACAGTGCAGGAATTGCAGCTTCAGTTTGATGGACTTCCCTGAGCACTTTATTTTCATAGCCTGCCTAGTTAGGCTTGCCTCTTTGATACACTCTCATACTTATTTATTTAAACATATGAAAAATAGACTGTTCTATTAATCAGGGGGCAAAATGAAGTCGTTTCTCATAGAGAAGTTTTAATCTTAATCAAAAATTGACCTATGTGTTCTACGTTAAAAAGACATATATTATTGAATGGTATTAATAGAACCTTTAATGTTAAAATATTTGATACCAGCCAAAATTAGATTCTATTTTAAGCCAGTACTCTGGGCTGAATGACGATGAAAGCCTCTCGTTTCTTGGTTTGATTTTAATAGCAGCCAGGCTGGGGTTGAAAGGCTCTGTTCTGCTGCTCAGGCTCGTCGTGCTGCCTGACACTACAGCCCCATCTCCGTGGAGCACCATGTCCCTTGCTGGGTGCTTTCTGCTAAACCAGGAGGAGAGACTCGGCCTGGGCAGAGCAGTGAATGGAACAAAGCTTGGAAGTGCTCAGGTCGTGGGGACTGTTCGGTCTTTCATTTCGATAAATTCTTCTGAGGCTCTAAAATACCATTGAAAGGCCTCCTGCCACAGTGGATTTGGACTGTGAGCTCGAGCTGCTGCTCCAGTAATGCCCTGCTCAGGCTGGAGGGTTGGGAGCGCCCAGGCAGGCTCTGGACAGCTCCTGGGCAAGGATTTCTGGATTTGGGATGAAGAGATTTCCAGCCTGATCTCTTCTGGACGTGGTCTCAGTACACGGCTTAGGAATGGGCAGCCAGAGCCACACTGGGATATTTTGATACAACTGTTCAAACAGATTTAGAAATTCTTTCTTCAAATTTTTATACTGCATCATAACAAGCAAAAAAAACCTAAATGTTTGGCACAGAAACATTTAGGCAAATTGCATTTATGTAGGCTAAATCCAGAAAGTGTAAAACTAATTGACAATTAGACCAATTTTTGCAGGTTTATATTTAAAAAAAATTAAATTTTAAAGCTCAGATGTTTAGTCTTAAAAAAAGGACCTGACTTAATTAACACACTGTTATAACAAAGATTTAATTGGATTTCTTTTCTGTTCACATTAAAGTCTTTGTCATAAGAATGAGCCACAGCATTGTGGAATATTAATATGGGATATATTCTTCACACTACCTAATCTCATGGTAGGCCTGATACCTGAAAAATAGTGTTTAATTTAAGCATCAAACCCCTCCAACTTAGTTATCCTGGCTTTTTAAAAAATTATTCCAGTGTACAGCAGTGTGCTAAATATCTTACCTGTGGTCAAGCACCTAAGTGACCCTGGATTGGAGAAGATGATCTCCACAGGTCCTTCCAGCCTCAACATTTATGGGATTCTGTGACGTCCACTGCCCACCTGCAGTGCTGGCTGATGTGACACCTGCTGATCCACGTGAAAGCCACACAGGATAAGGGAGAGCAGGCTGTCCAGAGGAGGGTTTCCAAGGTGAGTCGTGTTTTTGGAGAACCCTGAGCACAGCACCCAGTGCTTTCTGAGCTATTTAGAACCATTAACAGACTTCAGAATAAATTCCTTCACTGCCTGTTTTGCTCTGTGAAATGATGGATTGTCAGATATCTGTTTCTAGTGTGGTACAAGTAAGTTTGCAGCAGGCACCTCGATCTGCTCATGTCCCACGGTTCATTCATTTCTGAGTGGAAAGCAGAACAGAAGTGTTTTTGTAGGGATCATTAGGCAATTCCTCCTGCTCCCCACCAGGATCCCCACAGATTCCCCACGGCCCCATCCTGAACTGCCTCACGCCCTGAACATGGCCAGGCAAGAGGGGGTGATGGCAATCAATAGAAAGTACAATAAAATAATAAACTTGAACAGCAGGGGTACAGTTAGACCTTAGAATCTAACCTGTGAACTACATTTACATTCAACAGGACCTTTCTCTACCAAAGCTCAACTCCGCTGAGCTTGGGCTGGGTTTTTATTGTTGCCTGGAAGAAGCAAGGCACACAATCAATCTTGTGCAAAAGCTGTTAGTGGAACAGTGTTGTGAAACCAGCTCTTCCTGGGATTTGCACGCTGCAGTGCCTTTGCTGAGCTCTAACCAGTGGCTCTAAAATCTGAACATTTAAATCCCATTAAAGAATTATCTGTGTGGAAGATGTTTTATGTGATAATATACACAACAACACATCTTAGATTCCATTAGGTCTTTGCTCTTGTATAATGTAGATTAGCTCAATTAGTCTTTGCCAAATGACTCACTAAAATTAATTCTCTCAGGTGGACACATGACTAAATTTGAAACAAAATCTGCATCTCTTTTCATGCACTATAAAGCCCTGTGAAACAGAATTTACCTTAGATAAGGTAAAAACTTTTCTCTATAGTGGTATTTAGAGTTATAGAACCAGCACGGCATTGGCTGGAAGGGATCTTAAAGATCATCTCGTTCCACCCCTGACATGGCAGGGACACCTTCCACTGTCCCAAGTGCTCCAAGCCCTGTCCAACCTGGCCTTGGACACTGCCAGGGATCCAGGGGCAGCCACAGCTTCTCTGGGAACCTGTACCAGGGCCTCCCCACCCTCACAGGGAACAATTTCCTCCTAACATCCTAATCTAAACCCACCGTCCTTCTGTTTGAAGTAATTTACCAACCAATATAATAATATTTCAGCTATTTTAACGTGATTTATACATTTAAAAGTGCTGTGCAGCCTCCCAGGGAGGGACTGTTGCGTGTTGCAGATGTACAGAATGCGACAGCAACTGCTTCCAGTCTCCTCAGCACAGGGAATGAGAAAGAAGCCAGAGCTGCAATTTTAAGGAGTAACACTTTGTGCAATACATTCTATAATGTTTAAGATGTTTTATTCTTATCCTGTACCCCTGATTTGTCCTCCCCTGGCCTCCTGCCATCGGAGCTCCAGCATGCAGGACACTTCCCAACCCCTGGCTAAAGGTGTCAGCTGCATCCCAGTGCTGCCCCGGGAGCAGACCCAGCTTTGGGGCAAATCTCAGACTTTGAGTGCACTGTTGGGTATTTCAGCACAGAGCACAATCTCGTGGGCTCCAAGGGAAGGGCAGGGGGCTGCAGCTGCCCCCAGGTGATGCCGGGGTCAGAGGGTGTTCCTGGGAGCCCAGTGCAGCTTTAAATGCAGGGAAGGTGTGGGAGCAGCTGCTCTGAGCCACGTGAGCCTGTGAAGGTGAGGGAGCAGCGAGGAAAGGTCAGTGCAGCCATTATGTTTCTATGGATTAAATAGCTTTTCCTCACATATATATGAATCTATAGTGAATTCCCCTGTAGCCTTGGATGCCCGTGGTTATTGACTGTGGTGTGGTACAGCTGTAGTTTTACTGCATCATTAGAGGAACTTCTTCCACTCTGGTGCTTCCAGAGACGTCTCCAGCCATGTCCCAGGACGCTTGTGATGTGCACTGGAAGACACATTGTGCGATTTCTCATTTTCTTAGAGGGAAAATGCTTTGTGTCTCTTGAATATTTTCATTCTGGTGCTGCTTACAGGCAGCTTAACACTCAGTGTTTGGGGGCTTTCTGCTTTGTGTGGGTGGAGAGCAGACGGTGTTAATGGAACTCGTCGTCTGTGCAGGATTCTCTGCTCCAGCAGCCCGTGGGGCCTCAGCCCGTGGGTGTGGGTGTGCCTGCACCTGTGGATAAACACCCACCCATCCAGCAGGAATCACTCCAGGGAAACGCAGCGAGCTCTTGGATGAGGTGTGGTGACTCCTGGGCAGAGGACAGAGATGTTGGATGAGTGGAGAGTGGAGGAAAAGGAGAACCAGCCATGCACAGAAGGCTTTAGCTGGGATATATAGCAGTGACCTGTATTGGCTCTGCCTGAAATACACGAGCTCCATATCCCAGTCCTGGCAGCAATGGCAGCGAATATTTAACACAAGTCACAACTTTTACACTTCCATGTTTCATATTCAATATATCTTTCTAAGTGTGTTATTCATCGTACCCAAAGTGATATAAACAAATCCTGCTCTGCAGGCTGCTGTTTACTCTCCAAGTGGCATTTTAAGAGCAAACCTTCCCTCCCTGACAGAACGCAGTGACAAATTGCAGCTAATACTTCTCCATCCACCAGGAAAGGAACACAGCAGTGCTGAGGATTTATATAGTAGGAAGCCGTGGAGCATATGTAACTGGCTGGCATTTTTAGTGCCCTGCCTTGATTTTGAGACAGCTTTGGTTAAACATAGCTTCTCTTCTTTGTCCTTGACTAGTTAAAGAATTCATTTTTTGGTTTGTTTTTTTTTTTTTAATTTGCTGTTTTTCTTTCGTAAACCCAAGAAAATCTCCAAAGGTGTTTTGTCACAAATCATCTGACAACTTTGTACAATCTCAAAGAACATCTTTAGGTAAGGGGGGGAAAGAAACTGGGAAATGCGAATGGGAAGAAAGACAATAAAAGATATTTGCTAGTACTCAGATATTTTTTTTTCAAAAGCTATCAAAGATCTTTATGTTAATATGAGATTTTTCACTCATTTGGAATTTTTTGTGTTCCTCTGAGACTGCCTTTCAAAGGCTTTGAAATGTGCTAATTTAATTTTTCTGTTGCTCCTCATCATAATTATTCTTCATCCCATCATAGTAGCAGCAGATACTAAAAAAAAGTCACATTACAGAAAATCAAGAGAAATCATGAGTATTAGATCATTTTTGAAAAATAAAGAGTTTGGTTCTACTCAAGTGCAGTCTTCCTGATGGCTCTGTTAATGTCAGCTGAGGAAGGCTCAGATAATAATCGCTTTAAGGCTACCTGAGGTACAGGTGTATCAAAATCTGACAAAGCAAAAGGAAATTTCCCCTGTTCCTCTGGCTTTCCCTGGCACCACTGGCTTGAAGCGTCCAACAATTAAGATGAAATAACAGATTTTAATGCTGTACTTATGTTTCAAACACGTCCTCCCTCAGCAGCAGGTGCTTCTCGTCCCTCAGAAATGCCCAGGGAGATGCCAGGGAGCATCCTGAGTGTTTGGGCAGAGCCAGGCTGGCAGTCTGAACCAGCCAGCAGGGCTGAGCAGGATCTTTCAGATATCATGTGCAATTTTGAGGATTTCCTTCCAATACCTTGATATTGATAAAAAATCCAAAGTTTTGATAACTGGTATTATTTCTGCTGGAGTCTCCTTCTCGCACGTTTCCATACTGTAATGTGAGCATTGTTTTCCTTTCTCTGTCCTCACTGATTGTAGGGTATTTGTTTTGGTTTCAGCCACTTAGAAAACGAAACTGAGTTATTCTCGAGCTTGTGAATAATTTG
This sequence comes from Melanocharis versteri, assembly GCA_013397845.1. NCBI lineage: Eukaryota > Metazoa > Chordata > Aves > Passeriformes > Melanocharitidae > Melanocharis > Melanocharis versteri. Next base: position 457,337 of record VZTG01008433.1, read on the forward strand.
TCATCCTGGATCCTAACTGATAAATATTTTCCTTTTCTGAACACCAATGTTTACAGTTGGCACTGAGTCAAGGGCTCGTTCACAACCTCAGTGTCTCAGTCAAAGGTGGAATGATTTCCTTGCTTCTCCTAGACACAAATCCTTGTGCTGGTAGCTCTTTTCTGTTGGTTTGCTTTTTGAAGGGAAAAAAAAAAAAAAAGGCTTGGTAAACACCATCTGTCAAACTCAGTTTAAATTTTGTTGTTAGGTAAGCGCAAGTGTCCTCAAGGATGATGTAGTCAATACTTTAACTGTGGAAAGACTTAAGGAATCCACCTTTTTCCAGTGGTTATTATGGTTTGGAGCACGTTAGTTGTGAAGTGTCCATCACCCAGCATCTCTGCCTGCGTGACACTGAATTCAGGTGGATTTCTCTGCATTTCTTCATCTGAGCTGAAATGACTTTCAGCAAGAGAACACCTCAATTTTGAACCTGCCCTGGGTTGTCCTGACAGTCAAACTCATCTCCAAAGGTCTCTTTGCCTGTTTGACACAAAACAACAAACAGAACCCACGGGAAGTAGAAAGGGAAAAAACCAACAGGAGTGTTTCTTCTTATTAAAATTAACTTTTAGCTGAAGATATTGGAAAAAGGTAATTAAAACACGTTTCTGCTTATGATTCCTGCCCAGATAGAGCCTGTTTCAGCAATAAGCTTTTTTCATGTTTAACAAGCTATTTTAGGAGATAAGAATGATTATGAGTTTTCACTGCGGATAGAAATTACAATTAAGTATTGAAATTCTCTTCCAGCGAGGCATTGCCCTGGAACTGTTACCTGCTTTGACTTGAAACAGTTCTCTTTCTTTCTTTTTTTTCCCCTTCCTTATTACTTAAAGGCAGAAAAGCTTTAGAAATCTGTGGGGTTTTCTTTTTTTTCCCCTTCCTTATTACTTAAAGGCAGAAAAGCTTTAGAAATCTGTGGGGTTTTCTTTTTTTTCTTTTTTTTCTCCCCCCAGAAGCCATCCCTTTGACGACATGTTTGAAAACACGGCGTGGGTTTATGCAGTGCTTTGCAGTTAATCTGTTATTTGAATGTCGAACAGGCTTTAATGCCTGGCAAACACTACCTCGAATTAGGAGGAGACCTTGAATAGTCAAAATGTGCTCTTAAATTTGTAGAAATATTTCTTTCAAGGCTGAAAGCAAATAAATGAATACATAACACAGAAAATAAGTCTTCCTTGAATGAGGAAGACCCTTTCCCTGCATTTTTACTGGATGCATCTTGTTTAAATTTGCCCAGGGAATTTCTAGAAGATTTATTCTCTTCTGGAAGCATTTTTTTTAGAAAGCTGCTAAACTCTATGTTAAAGCAAACAGAGCTTTCTTAAGTGAAAGGTTTAGCAAGACCATTTTGCAAATCAAGGGCTGTTAACATAAAGAATTTGGAGAACTGTACAGAAACTGACTTGTGGAATGGTCTTTCCTCAGAAAGAAATATAAAAATTCATTTTTCCCATGGTGACAGCCTGTTTCCATGCCATGGAAATGATGGCATCTTATGAGGAAATCCCACTTTGATTTTCAAGTTCTAAGTAACTTCATTTACATCTTGCTCTTGTGACTCAGTTATTTGAAAAAGGAGTTGAAGAAAGAGGACACTGGAGCCATTTTACATCAAAATGGAAAAGGGCGTGAGGGGAAATCAGAATTTAACTCAACACGCCCCTAAACAGTCTCAATTCATGGTTTTGTTTCCAGAAATATTCAGTTTGATTGCCTGTGGATTATCAGCTGTTGATTTCCTTTCTCACATCACTTTAACTCTGGCACGATTTTCTTAAAAACAGAAAAATAAGGAATTGATGTGGAAGCTAGGCTAGAACTTTTGGTAATGGCTACTAAGGTGCAAAATATTTTACTTCAGAGCCCAACGAGCAGGAATTAGGATCACAAAAGCAAATACCTGCATCATTTCTGTGAAACACAGAACCTGTTTTACCGGCATGATATTGATTGATGTAACTCACCATGAATCCTTCCTGCTCAGGCCTATGAATATAGAAGCACTGTTAAAATCATGCTTAGTCACTGGATTCCACCTTAAAGCTGCTGGAAAGGCTTTATTATTTCAACTGGAATAAGAATGCAACTTTGCTGATATTTGAGAAGGAAAAAAACAACAACAACAACAAAAATACAGAACAAAAAGAAAACAAAAAGGTTTAGAAAAATCACAAAAAACCAAACAGCTCTGGGAGCTTTTTTTTTATTTTAAGAACTGCTCAGAAGAGAGTTTTCAATTAAGCTGAAAACACGTTTGTGTACATCTCCTGTTGAAGCTGAATCTCCTCCAGGTCATCGCAGATTTCCAGCACCTGCTGATGCTGATTGCTCCTGGAGATGTTGGCTAAACAAAGCTGCACGAGGGAGCTCTGACAGGAGACGGTGGGAGCTCCCACCCAGGGCTCTAATGAGTGATTTATTTGTTCCCCTCTCCCCTGCTCACCCATCATTACGTGTTCATTAAGTAATAATTGCCATTGATCGACAGGCTCGGGGATGGATGATGGTAAAAGAAACAGGGCTATTAAACCTTCAGTGGTAGAACAAGTGCGTGCCACAACCAATAAGGCAGATTAATGAGGAGAATTAAACTAAGGATAGTTCTATTATGGACTGCTTCCTTCCTTTTCATTTTATTTATGATTAGAGACAAGTGTAGGACATTTTAGACATCGAGAAATTAAAGAAAAACTATATGAAATCAAACTTGTGCTGTTCAAGTGCCTGTGACCCTCAGCAGCAGCTGGACACAACCTGTACTAATAATTAAATTGCTTTGGTGGTTTTCAGCTGGGTTTCATAAATAACATGCAGATCAGTTGGAGTAAAGGACAAGAGGGTGTCACAAATAAGATTCAAAGTCAAATCAGGCTTCTCATGGATCAGTTGTGGGTAAATCCCTGTATAAATAAATATTTAAAAGCTCTGAAAGGCCTAACCTTGTATCAGCTGGGGACAGTGGCCAAATTATGATGACTCAAATAATGATTTTATTGTGCTCATTCCAGTATATTATTTTCAGAGTCATAGGTAGGAATAAGTCTGGGGATCTGCTCACTTGATCACTAGCATTCCACGAGAGGAGGCTGCCATAAAGCCTTGACCAAGTCAGGGTGCTGTGGCTTTGAAAATGCATTTGAATTTAGGTCTTTTGGTGCCCTTAATTCTGTACATTGAAACATTTTTGCCTGCCCTCTCAGGTAGGACTATAACACCTCCCTATAACCTTTCCTTTAGTAGCTTTTTCCAGCTGGATGTTCGTGTCTAAATAGAATTATTGAAAACTTTCTCTCGCAGTGTGTGCATTTCTTTCTGAATTGTAGCATCATTTATTAATGTTTCCTTGGCTTGTTTTGCTTGGTTGCATCTGCAGATCAGGTCAGCACTGCCATTATTATTGGGCCCAATGGCAGGGGCTGTCTAACGAGCTTGATGGGTTTTGAGCACAGGTAAATTCTCCTTTTCATTGTGGTCTCAGGCCTCCTGCAATCAATCTTTTAATAAAAAAGGAAATGCCTTTTGTTGATTTTTACAGACTGAAAGAACAGGGTAGCACTTATATGAGAACAAAAGATGGAGCAAAATGGGAAGCGGGAGAGGGTTAATTAAGCACACTGATTGCAGTGATTTTATAATTCCAGAAAGCGTTGTCCTGTGTTTAGTGCTTTACAAATACAGCTTTCATTATTATGCCGGGTAAGAAAATCACCTTAGGGTAGATTCTGCCAGTGCTCTGCCATTGATTGCTGCAGAAATCGGATCCTGCAGTGTTTCCTCTGCCACTGCTGCCAGGGCTGGCTCGGAATATCCACTGTAACTGCTTGAAATTCAGCAGCAGTGGCAACTCGGAGGCAAAAGTTTCCAGTCTGCATCTCAGTCCCACAGCAGCCACGATGGAAAGCTGGGTAATTGCTCTTAAGCATGGCAAATAAAAAGAATTGTTTGGCTTTTTGAACGTATTCCTGTTTATTTTGAATCACTTTAAAACCAGAAAGGCAAAATTATTAATATGACTGTGGTACTCCATTTAGAAAAGGAGTTTAGCCCTGCCAGCCCTCCTGAATTTGTCTGAATATCAGCTGAGTGGGAGAAAAAAGCAATATTATTTCAAATATTTTATGAAATATTATTCTTGGCTTACTGTGAGTTACAGCAATAGATCATAACAGGGGAACATGAGGGACTGGAATGGCCAAAAGAATAAAAATCATTATTTGGATGCATTTCTTCCAACCTTAACTCCATTTTAATAATAGATCCTGTATTTTCTTTAATGAATTCCAACCTGTGCTCACTGGGAAGAAATGAGAGGGATAACATTACCTGTAAATATCCAGGGATAAATTGGTTTCTAGTCTGTTGTGGAAAATACACATTTGCAATTAGCTGTAAAGTATTTGTCCTTGTCATGGTTGTTATTACACGATACAGATTTCTAATATGAGAATTGGGATATTAAATTATGGATATTTAAAACTGATAGCTTAATCATTTTTTGGAAAAATTCAAATCACGCGCAGGAGCAGGGATGAGAAAATTATCAGCATTTTCTGAGAGAAGGAAAATAGAATAAGATCTGCCTTGTGTATATGAACTTTGGAGAAGAACAATATTTAAAGTTTCAAACAGCTACAAAGTTGCAATATTTTTTCAGAATTTGCCTTAATTAATTTAGAGCTAAACACTGGGAAATGAAATGGAGAAAAACTTCTACCCACACATTTTTGGAACGATGATATTAGTTGTAAATACTAAAAATTAATGTTAATGCCACCCAAATGCTGTTACTGGATTTGAGTGAGCAAAAGAAGCAATTTCTATTCTTTCATTTCCATTATCACATCTGCAACAGTTCGTAAACTCAACTTCTTTGGATTTAATTCTTTATGAGCCTTTAATGAGCATTTTATAGAAGGTAAAAATCCTCCTTTGTTTTCAGTTTCAATGAAGAGATTAAAATAATTAAGTAGTGATTAGACTTGCATTGACCTCTGCTGACAAACCTGCTGCTAAAACTGGCAAACCTCAAAACTTTTTCCCTTTCCTGGAAACAACTTCTTGTGCTGCTGAAGAGCATTGAACGTCACTGCTGGAATCACCGCAAAAACAAGGAATTTTTGTAACTTTTTATTGGCCTGGGACGAGTCAGAATCCTTTCTCTGCAGACTTCTTTGCTCTAAATAACAAATTATGAATTCCAAGGGCACGAGCGATGACTTCTTCCCATCGAGGACGATGTTGTCCTTGGACTTTGATAAAACCTCATTTTCCCTGAAAGCCTAAAACAAAGGGCTCTGTTGTAATTAATCTTTTAATTCTGGCAGCTTGCTGGAAGGTTTTAATACAGAATGTTATATTAAAAATTCTTGATACAACTCCTAAAACCTCTTTCACCTATTTTTGCCAGGATAGGCAAAAGCTAAACATTTAATCATTACTTAAAAGCCATACTTCTCTTTTTATTTGAATATTTACTGTAAAAACATTTAATCTATTAGGTAGTTACTTGGCTCGGTTGTTACCCAATCATTGCCAATGTTAAGGTAAAAAAATTCTTTAAAACTGGACTTTTTAAATTATATCTTGAGAAGTATTGGGTGACCCTGAGCCTGTAAAGTACTGACATTGTTATTAGATCAGATTTTGGAGTGCCTTTCTCCTAAATAATGTTTCATTTTCCTTTACAGAATTTTGAAATTTCTCTCTGTAGTCAGTAGTCCTAACTCCACACCAGTGACTTGTTTCTATATTTATGCTAAATAAAGGCAGATCCATGTCCGTGACCTAAGGACTGGAAAGCCTTGGAACATTCAGGAAAGGTGAAGCCTTTTTAAAGTTATATTTTAAATCCATTGTCATACAAACATCAAAAATAAATCTGATGTTCACACATGTAAGAGCTGAGGTAAAAGCTCCATCCCTGGAAGCTTCACCTCTCCCTGTGCGAAGGATCTGCCCAGGAGCCTTCCCAAGGAAAGGTTTATTTCCAAAAGTGACTTAATCCAAGCACCGAGATGACTTTAGCTTTTGTCAGAGTATTGTTTTTACGCTTCCCAGAGTGGCCAGAGAATAATACAAACTAAGCAGAATTCATGTGTTTATGGTGTCAGCTGTGCTCTCTCTCTCCTGGATCACCAAAAACTTGTCACCACTTTATATTTGCTGCTGCACTGCTTTTATTTTGAATTGCCTGTATTGAAGGCATGTGTATAAATATGATTATTCAAAACAAAACCCCTGAACTTTAGATGTTTTGGATCGAGCGTGATTTTATCTATTCTTGACACTGTTTCCTTGGTTACATGGTATCAAAGTCAGTTCATTTTAAACACAGATATGTTGCTGCATATCCTTTAAAGAATGTGTTGGTGTGGTGAGTCCAGTAAACCTCGCTGCAGAGTTTTTCGGATAATGAGGTTCCTCCTTTATGATGCTGTTATTATTCCACGTGGGAGAATGGAGAGGGGAGGTGCAGTCAGAAGTGAGGACAGTTCAGTGCCCGGTTCCTCGGGTGAGGCAGCGCTGAGGATGATAAAGGTGGGAAGATATTGAGGGAACCAGACCAGGGAATCTCCAGCCGTGTGAGGGTTTTTGGTTCTGTTTCCTCGGAAGCAGCAAATCCAGCTCTTCCTCCTAAAATCTGCTCTGGAGAGGCGCTGGAGTGGTGCAGGCTCCTGACTGGAGGCCAGGGTGCTGTGTGCTCGGGCTGCAGAGCTGCTTTAAGTTCTGAAATCCAGTTCTGCAGACAGAGACAGGAGTGCTGAAGCTCTCAATGAATGTAGACAGAATAAAGCAGAATTATTTGGAGAGATCCTCCACCAGCAGAACTGCAGATGAGCTCCTGTGGCTCGCAGGACAGCCTGGAAGTGTCGCAATGACGGACACGGCCCGGGGAGGAAGGAGAGAACCGAACTCAGGAGGGACTAGATAGAAATGCCCATCTTTATTTACATACAGTAGAGTTTTATACTCGGAGTTACAGGAAAGCCATTGGATCTTAGCTGACCACCCACCAGGGCTATTGGCTTGATCCTAAAAACACACATTTGCTAAACAGACCTTGGTCCTGCAATAACAGTGTCCAAAAACATCTCACAGGTGCAAGATAGGCAAATTATTTACAAAAGCCCGCTAGCTGTTTTGCAGCTAGTTCCGTGAGAAAGTGAGAATGCTCACGGACACAGGCAGACACTGAAAAATCCCTCTGCCACCAAGCTTTCAGCATCCACATGGAAGAAGTCTGAACATGAGGAATCAGTGTAGAGCAGATCCTGTGGGAAACTTGTGGTGCCTTTTCACGGGATTTGGAAAGTGCTTTCCTAATTTCAGCCTGCACTGAATTATTGCTTTTCTATTATTTATACCCCAAAATATTACTATAACAATACCAGATGCATATTAATAACCTCGTCTAGGATTCGATCTGTAATTGAGAATAGATTTGATATTTGATTCATATTTAATACAGAACCAAACTTTTCTGATTAAAGGAAAATGATTGCTTACTCTTTATTTTATGCTAGCAGCTCTTCCTGGAGTCTGAGTTCTGTCATATTATGCATTATTAGATGGTTCTTTGTGCACAAAACATGGAGAAAAATGTTGGGCAGAATTTGTGGCTAGAGAAAAGAGATGACAGATTTTGACTTTAAAAAAATAATACTTTAAATACTTGAATTCTTCCTGAAAGCCTGGTCATCATTGTCACTGCCAGCCCAACCTTTTCCTTCTCTCCTGTTTTCAGAAGAGAAAAATGAGCTCTCTGAGCTGGCCAAGGAGGTGCAAGACTTCTCCTGAAGGATGGAAAACCTACATTTGATAAGAAATATTGGAGGTGGTGTTGACATGGCCAGTTCACAGTTCACGTGTTGCTATTTCAGGGTTATGTTGTATTTCTTTACCTCTCCTTTCTCATTTATACAACTTCATTTGTTATCACACTCTCAGCAATGCATTAAAAAAAAAATCTTTCTATAACTCAGAAGTAAAAAAATTAAATTTGACTTTACCATAGCAAGAGTAACTGGCAGATGAGACAGTTGAGCTCAGAATCTCTTATGCTCAAAGACAAATTTTTATTTCCCATCCTGCCAGGGAAGCAGACAGCTCCTTTGAAAGATCATTTTAATTCAATACATGCACTTTATAAGAATTGATTTTAATTTCACATATAAGAGTGTCATTCACTGATGCCAAAGCTCTAAGCTGTGGGGACTGTTTTCATGGAAACTAAGTTGTAGTTGATTTTTTTTTTTAACCTCCAAATGAACACATTTTCTTATTTCATGCATGGAAAGATGAGCCATTCTATTCCAGCTTTTAACTAAAAACTCCAAAGGTACATCTCTGGGTGCATTCCAGTGCCTCTCTGAGAGAATAACAGGAGAAAAGGATCTGGATTGTGTGCAGAGCTTCATCCACCCTGTGAAAGAAAATGCATATTCCTCAAAAATTCAATAAACACAGGAAAAATCACGTTTCGTATCATTCTTGAGCCTGACTCAAGAAAGCTGAGGCAAATAATAATATCCTTAGGAGATAATTTGACTTAAATTACAACCGTAAAGCAAAACCAGACTTCAACTCAGACACTCCTGCTTGAGATCTGGAGACAACAACAGGCAAAGGCAAAACCCGGGGAGGGATGAAGTTGTGAGTGGGACATTTTAACCCAATTACTTGGAAATATTCTCCAGAAGAGCCAGAACCCAGTGCTGCTTCCAAGAGAAATGAGTCTGTCTGTCAGTGAGCTCCAGACACGAAAGGAAAGAGCTCCTCTCCCTCAGCTGCACTCCAGTGAGAGATAACTCACATTAAATGCTGGAGTACCCGACATTTCCAGGATAGTCTGCTGGAAGTGTTGTAACAAATCAATGGGAATTTGGCCTGTTTTTAGAGTGCTACATGTTCCTTATTGTTACTGTTGAAGTTACCTCCATGACAAATTTGCGTATTTTTGTCCAATCATTTTTACATTGAAATACAGGGTTTGTCCCCTAAGTCTGTGCATTAATAAAAAGATGATTTTAATTAGTGCAAGGTCAATTTAGCTTAATGTTTCCTCACTTAATAGCTCTGCTAATAGTTACTGGGGGAGAAGAAGAGTGAAGAAAATGATGGAATAATAGGAAATAGCGAAAATTGGTTAATTATGAGCTGAGGCTTATGCTCTCTACTCCCTCCCCTCAGCAGAGGGGCATCCAGATTTCCGTGCTCTTGCTCCCTGGGTGATTTCAGCTGCTGGCTGCACAAGGTGCTGCTCCCAGGCTGTGTGTGCTGGGTGGGCAGCAATTACACAGGGCCACTGCAGAGAGCAGCTCCAGCAGCACAGACCACACACCTCCTCCTCCTCAGCTGGGCATTGCAATTCGTCTCTCTAAATTAAAGAAACTTTTAAAACCTTGAGTCAGAGATTGACAGATAACATTCCTTTTTCCGAAGAAGTCAGGCTAAATGTTTGAGGAAACACCTCACTGAAAATTCACCAATACATTTCTGATATTCTAAGGATACCTTTTGCTCCAACTGGTTGTGAATTAATTGATAAGAGCAATAAAAGGGAAGAATGATTTTCACACATCTTCAATAATATAAACCATCATATCTGGCTGTGGAATTTTAGTCTTTTGGTTTTGTGCTGTTAATATCATTTGCATATCAATACAACCTCCGCCCAGAAGGAACTTCCAGAACCTTCCATGGTGACTGGAGTATGAAAAGCTGCTTGGAGAAGGCCCTAGTTTGTGTGCTGGAGCTTGACTGGAGTGATTGAAAACTGTTCTGAGGTTGGGAATTTCCCACACAGGCGGTGCTGAAAAAGGGCATTGTGACTGTGACCCTGAAATTCTTCTAGACTTCCTCTGAGATCCCAAATAAATGCAGGTCCTTTGTTCACCTTCCCAGGACCCATTTGAGAGAGGTTTGGGTGTTTTTCCTCTCCTGCTTCACCTCTGTTAAGGAAACTGTTCCTTCCCAGCCCACAAAGCCTCTTGTGTTAGAGTTAGTGCTCTTCCTCCGTTTTACCAGGGTGTTTGCAGAAGATTTCTTGGAATGTTTCCAATCTTTCTCACCTTCTGCAGCGTTTCTGTGCTAGCATTTGTTTTCCTTGCTGCCTGAGCAGTGTGCAGACAGTTTTGCTCCCAGCATTGCCCTGCTGAAGTTCTCTGGTTGTCGGAGGAGATTGCAGCCAGGGATCCCCTTAAATCCCTGCTCCCAAACACACAGGCCTTCCTTCTATAACCCGTACTGAATTTCTGCAAAAATTGCACTTCTTTGAGCCTTTCTGAGCCATGTTTTGGTTCAGCTCAGCGCAGGCTTCTCCCAGTCCAGATCTCTGATTAGCAGTCATGAAACACTCCTGAATTTCCTCAGCTCAATCATTCTATCGACAGCTGAATTTTTCTTTGACACTAAAGGGAATTCTGAATTTTTAGATTTGTGGACCATGTGCCAAGGCAGTCACTCAAGAACAGCACATGGTGTTGTACCTCAAGAATTTTAAATTATGGGTTCATTGCCGGGTAAATGATTGGGTACAGGTAACAATTTATGGAGACACTCAGCATTCAACAGAAGGCTCTGAAAACACAGGAGGCTGTTTTCACGTTGTGAGTAAACCTTTGGTATGGTAATTTTATGTACACAAGTGACAAAATTGTGAACTACTTTCTCCCCATGGGACAGAATGATAATATATAATTCTGTCAGAACAAGATGTGCAAATGAGGTCATTTAAACTTCAAGGGTGCTCAGGCACTTTGATAGGAGTTTTCACACTACACCAAGTGAAACTTAAGATTTTTTTTTAAGTACTGGAAGTAACTTTAGCACCAATTCCAGTTGGAGATACCACCAAGAGCATCTGAAATTTTGGACTGCAGATAAAAAAAATCAGATTAGGAGGGAAAAATTTTTGTCATAGAACAGATCTTTCTGGAAAGATTTGAAGTTTTTGTTAAATTGCAATATAAATATAATAACAATTACTCCAAATGTAGGTCTTTCTAATGTTTTTACTCCAAGTTTTGCTCTAGAATCTGCATACTTAGATCTCATTATCTTAAATAGTGTGATTCCCTTTATTAATTTGCGATTGCATTAAATAGCATTCAGTCCAATAGCAAGTAAAAGCAAGCATAAAAACCAGCAAAAAATCTGCTAGGCCAGAAACACTCAATACTTTTCTAAGTACAAAATTGTGAGATTTCACTCTGAAGTCATTTAAGGACATTTTTTACCATTTTGCTTTTAGAATGCTCTCTGTAAATTAATAAGGATGTAATGTTTTCTTCCCTGATTTTTGTTTTTTATTTTCTTTTTTGGGGGGATCACTGTTGCCTCATTACCCGTGGCTCTACTAGAAAATCCCAAGTAGTTAATCTTTCTGTCAAATGCCTTTTGTACAGCTCTGACTGTAAAGAATCCATCTTGCCAGAACAGGTAACCTGCAGCAAATAGGCTGTGACAGCTTGATTATTGATTTAAAAAAAAAAAAAAGGGGAGGGGAAGATGATGATGATAATGAAGGTTAGTTTACTATCGTCAGTGTCCTTCATAGATCTGTGACAAAACAGGTTTAACGCTCAAATAATAGGAAAATCCAGTGGAAAGTGTCATTGCAATTTACATTAGTGTGATATGATTTGATCCTACAGCTGCACTCACAAAACACCTGAGCCATGACACTGCTGATTGCATTCCCTGCCTGTTGATGTTAATGTGTATATTAATGAATCTCCCTTCCCTCTGATCGCTGCTCTGAAAGGAATAAAGGACAGACAGCACGGTTTCAGGTCGGGGATCATTTGAAAAGAGTGAAATCGCATACAAAATCTGTTAATGGATTTATATTTTTGTACCAGCCGTATGTCTCGGTATCTAACACAAATGCCCTCGTGTATTTCGTAATAAGACCATATTTAAAAGGAATAGTTACATATAAAATGTGTTAATGCAATTTTCCTTTTTTCCTACCAGCCATATGTCTTGGCAGCAAACATCTGTAGCCTTTCGCTTTTTAATTGTATATTTCATGCTTAGAGTTTCTCTTTCTTGGAGCTCAGATATGAACCTGTCCTTAATCAGCGCAAAAAAAAAACCCAAAAGGGAAACGAAATAAATAAAAATTACACTCTGAACTTTTGCTCTTTGTGTGTGGTGCATAGGGAGGAGACTGCCAGCCTGCCTCAGAAAAGGCCAAAGACTGCATCAGCTCCCAGATAAAAATGTCTGTCACATTCAGCTCAGGTGGTCATTTGAGATGAAGAGGGAAGCTCCATCAGCCGAGCAGTGTGAGGAAGCCCACCTGTGGTTTGTGTGTCTGCACTGCGCTGATTGAGGCGCTGGGGAGCTGAAACTCATTCAGACACACACCCTGGGATTCATCAATTAAATATCAGCCATTCAAACCAACGCCAGCAAAACAAAGCTTTACACGGCTGGCTTCACATTTTGCTGTGTGTTTTCTCCATGATTGCTTCTCTTCAGTGAGAGGAATAAGTGCTTATGGCTGGGAAAACTTGGAGCTCGGAAAAAAATAACATTTTTGAAGTGAATTATGAGAACTGTTAAAATTACCATAGAATGGTTTGGGTTGGACGGGACCTTAAATCCCATCCCATTCCACCCCTGCCATGGGGGGCACCTTCCACTATCCCAGGCTGCTCCAAGTCCTGTCCAGCCTGGCCTTGAATGCTGCCAGGGATCCAGGGGCAGCCACAGCTTCTCTGGGCACCCTGTGCCAGGGCCTCACCACCCTCACAGCAAAGAATTCCTTCCCAATATCCCATCCAATCCTGCCCTCTGGCAGTTTAAAGCCATTCCCCCCATCCTGTCTCTCCATCCCTTGTCCCCAGTCCCTCTCCATCTCTCCTGGAGGCCCTTCAAACCCTGGAATGGGCTCTGGAGTCTCCCCAGCCCTTTCTCCTCTCCAGGTGAGCATCCCCAGCTCTCCCAGCCTGGCTCCAGAGCAGAGCAGAGCTGCTGCAGCCCTCGGAGCACCTTTGGGACCTTCTCCAGAGCTGCTCCATCCTTGTCCTTCTGCGGCCCAGGGCTGGACACAGACTCCAGGTGGGGTCTCAGGAGAGCAGAGTGAAATATCCCCTCTCTCACAGTTCTCTTGATGCCCCCCATGGTCCTTTCTGGGCTGCCAGGGCCCCGGGCTGGGTCTCTGTGTCTCCTCGGTTTAGAGACAAGGATGCCATCAGGGAAATGCTCTGCACAAATCCAAATCCGTGCTCCTGCCTGTCAGCAGCACAGAAAAAGCAGCAAAACAGAATAAACTCGCATCTACCGTGATTTCTTTCTGTCTAATGCGGCGCTTGAAGGGGCTAAGGAAGTGTTAAAAAGTTAAGTAGTATTTAACAGATGATCGGATGAATAAATGATTATAACCAGTCAGAATATTTTTAATGTATTCGTTGTCCTAATAATATGACTGACTCCATATTTATATCACTTTTATTATTGCCTTACAGTTCAGAAATGTGAAAATGTATTTCAGGCTTATTCTCACCTTTCAGAAATGTCTAAGCATTGTCTAGCAGATATTTTTGTAATCATTATTTATGGAATATTGAGGCAATTACTAATATGAATCTGGATGTGACTGCAGCCTTTTGGAATCAAGATCATTTTGCCAAAATGGTGTTTTTAAAAGCGTTTTTCGTGACATAAAACAACGTAATTCTTCTGTATATAAAACCAATGGCCTTTTTTTTTAAATAAATATATTGTCTGAGCTGGTTTCCCTACCTCTGCAGTACTTTTATTAGTTTGTAACATGCTGCTCCCAGGATAGCACCAGATGGATCTGAATATATGATGGCTTTTTAACAATAGTCTGTCATCAGCCACTGCGCCTCTAAGTGCTCTTCCCTTCATTCAACAGCTAAATGGACTCTTAAAGCATGAGAAAGAATAGATCTGCATCTGTTATTATATCAGCTTCATTAAGATAGAACTTGCTGAGGATCAGGTAAATTGCAGTAAATCATGTAAATACAGTTGTTTCCTTAAATCTAAGAGGACACAGATTTCTTTTTAATGCACTGTGGACATCTGCCCACGCTGGGTGTGTTTCTCCACTGCTCCTCTGCCACAGACAGCATTTGCTGATATATTTAGCAGCAAGGAGCAGCCACAGTGGTTGTTTCACTGTGCATTAAATGATCTGTCAGACATGAAAGTTGACAATTTATCCACCTGAACCAAAGGACTCCTTGCCTCCCTCCACAGATGTGCATGCAAAATAAGCTATCTTCCCTCTCCAAGCTTGGTCTCCTACCAGAAGGAAGTGGGGCTTTTGCCAAAATGGAATGGAAAAAGAATTTCAAGGCTGCAGTAGGGATAACTTTGCACCACTTTTGTCTTAATTATATTAACAGAAATGCCTACTAATTTATTTGAAGAAGCTTTTTGAACTGAAGCCCAGGAAGATCACCTGCTCAGTGTGTAATTTTGGTACAACAAAGGCCCTGCATTTGGGAGATACCGAGATTTCCCAAAGAAGCTGCTGCTAGCTGAGCATCCTGGTTGCCTCCTCCTATTTTCCTACCACCAGAAATAGTAAATATTCCTGCCTCCACACGCAATGCTAAACAGTTTATCAACATGCAAGGAGCAGGTGCAGTACCTGGTGGCATCATATTTCAGGAGAAATAAATAGGACTCTGAACTGATGGAACTCGTCCCATCAGGCCCCACTATCTCATATCTAAAGCTGACTTCATTTCCAGAGGATATATTGCCTTGTGCTAAAGAATCCTCTTATTTAAAGAAACCTACAGAGATGCAAGGAATATTTTAGGATATGCTTTTACTGCAATGACTGCTGAGGTAGGGATAGAATGAAAGACTCTTCTTTACACAAGAATAAACTGACTCCCTCATGATTTAAAAAGATGCTCCTTCTCAGGCTGTGCCTTTATGGTACCATAGAGATATCCCAGATAAATATACACAATCCTCATTTGCTGTTTCGCTGGTATATGACAGATGCAAATCTGCTGTGGACATGCACCTGGAGTTGTGCCAGGAGCATCATTTCCCACCCAGCTCTGTTGCTCGCAGTGAACAAACGTGATTTGGGTCAGGTTTTGGTTTTTTCTCCCCTAAATTACAGTTTTACTGGACAACAAAACAGTTCTCACTTGTTTTCGGCAGATTCGCACTGGTTTCATTTAAAAATCATAGCACAAAGCCAGCCTGTTCTGGGAATTCTGGCTGCAGGAGCTAAGTCAAAGCCATAAAACATTCTCCTAGCCCTCACAAGCTCTCACCAGAACTTCCCTCTAAATCAGTCTGGGAAATCGAGTGAACCCCTCAGTGTGACCTGGCATTGGAAATCTTTTCCCGTCCACCACCCCAGAATCCAAATCAGTTCATACAAACCCATTCATAGTCTGGTAAAAGCTGAGAGAAGTGATCTGACAACCCATGGAGTTCATTCTCATCTAATAATTTCCAACAATATGTTTCCTATTCTACCAAGGGAAAGCATCATGGCTAAAGAGGTGACACACCTGGAGGGCAGTTGGCAGTTTTAATGCATTCTGTATTCTTCCACCTTTAGTCTCACACTTGTGGAGTAGTTATGTAAATAATTTCTGAGATTCATCCAACAGACACATCGAATGTTATAGGAAAAGGGGACTTGACTAGGAATGCATTTTGATCTGATTTATAACAGAGTGCTTGAAGAATTATGAGAGTTTAAAGTGGCTTGATGTAAATCTCTATTGAAAAGTATTGACAGCTGGACTCGATTTTCTGTTGGAGTTTTTTTTAATCACTGCTTTTGACTTCCATTGCCCTGGTGCCTTGGATCCAAGGTGTACAGCACTGAATGTCTCTGAATATGTCATTTAAATTTTGAAGTAACAAGACCATCAAGTCAGAAAGGATTCATTTGCAGAACATCTTAAATTTGACTTCTTGTGAGAATTACTTACAGGGAAGTGACAGCAAATAAATTACTGGTGCTGTATTTTTATTAGGCTTAAACAGCTGAAATGCAGTTTAGTTTAAAGGATTTCTAAAAAGTAGAAGCTGAGCAGGTCTGCTTGATGTGCTGGGAGTGCACTTTGTTATCCCAGCTGGGAGAGCTGGGAAGGGACCTTGGGATTCCCACACAGCTGCAGAGCCAGTTCTGGGCTATTCTTGGTGTTACACCAGATTTATGGGCAGGCAATAAAAATGAGCACCCCTGGTGTGATGTGCTGGCTGTGGTTTTGTGAGTGAAGGCCACGTGGATCGCTGGAAGCCTTTCCTGCCGTGGATGGATGTGTGGGATCAGGTCTGTCTTTAGGGACAGGGAGCTTTCTGCAGTGTTTGGAAGTGGTTTCACACGTGAAGGTTTTGACTTCTACAAAAAAAAGTTGCTGTGGTGAAGAATGAAAAGAAGAGCCTGTGGTATTTTCATTAGAAGACAGTTAAATACAAGTTTTGTGACTTTTTTTTTTAAAAAGGAAGTTTTCCTCTTTGTTATTTATTAGGTAACTCTGTGTTCCATATTCGCAGATTCTTATTGCTTTATAAATTTGTGTTGCTTTGATTCATGCGACTCAAGAATGATAAATGTAAAAAGATGCCTGTTTTTTCCAAAAGTAAAAGAATGAACTGGAGAGAGAGAACCAGACAGTGGAAACACAAAACTATTTGGTGTTTAAACTTGCATCTTATTTTTCCCTTTTACATTTCATGGCTCTTACCAAAATAATGACTCCACTGTTGATTTCTGGCACTGCTTTTACTCAGTATTATCCCTATTTGCCTTTCATTTTCTAAAAAAAATATTTCTGAGATCCTCTTCTTTCCTCACCTTCTCATGCACGGTGGCTGTCAGACAGGAGCCCTGTTTCATTTGGGGTCCCTGCAAGGTTCCCCTCCACACTTCCCTCACTGTTTCAATTCCCTGTCACCACCAGCATCACTGAAACACGAGGAAATAAAACTCAGCAGCAGATTTAGGATTTTCTTCTACTGCATTTCTCTCGATAATTCCTGTTTCTTTCTCACAAATGTCCTAACCCCGTGTTTGAACAGACATGAGGCTGAAGTGATTGTCTTTAAAAAATAAATGGGAATTAATAGACACTGAAATAGCCATGGGGCAGGTGAGAGAGGTTCGTGCTAGAGAGGATTTGCACGATATTTTTATTGTAGTGACTCCTCTTTTCGGGTTTTTACTGCGTGTTTAAAAGGACAGGAACGCATTCCTTTCCTTGGGGAATACAAGTAGGTTTATGCATTAAATAAAAACTGTTGCATATTAAATTTACCAGCCCGATGTTCCTCAACTGAAATCTCTTGTAAACAGAACAATCTCGTGGAGCAGCAGGTGACAGGGGGAGCACAGCTGTGTTCTCACGTGTGTGGGAACAGATCCTCCTCTGTGTAAAGCTGCTCCTACCACTGGGAGACATCAATCCCTACAGGACAACTTTCCCTTTGGCTTTTCTCTCCTTGGGTAGTTTTCTGGGTTATTTAATTTATTCCTTCCAACTTTTATAGAGTGTAGAATGTATCCATTTACTAGCTTTATTTTTTTTTTCCTCTCCCATTCCTCATCTGTTTTCATGGCTACCTTATTTAAGAAGTAAAGAAGGATTTTTTTTTTCCCTGAAAGCAAGAAGAATGGGGGTTTTACCAAGAAATTTTGGACTCTGAAAGATCAGAGTCCTGTGAGTTCTAAATCTTCCACCTATCTATATTTCTAATATAGTCTTTTAAATTATAGTAAAAAATTCTCTGAAAGGTTCTCTAAAGTATATAAATGATATTGTGTAACTTCATATTAGCAATTGTTCACTGATGTCTGCATCTCCAAAAGGCCTTCTAAGTTCTCATTTTGTACGGAATAAATTCTATACGAAATAAGTTCTATACCTGTATGCTCAGGTGTTTGGTTGTAACTCATATTTTATTTAAATCTGAAGTGGGTAAATGGTCTGGAAGTTATCACAGGAGTCTGCCAGCCCATGGAAACTCCCTGAGTTTGTAATCTGCAAAGCTCCATCCACCTTTTAATTGCTGAAAAATGGTGGATTCGATATTCTTCCACTGCAAACAGTAGTTGGGAACAATGAGGGTTTTCCTCAGAGAGAATTCACTGCATTTTTGTTCTGGAGGATATTAAAGGTCTCTAATGATCTCCTAAAAGTAATACAGGGCAACTAATTATCTCCTTGAAATAGTCTCATTTCAGCTTTGTTCAAATACGTGGAGTTCTCACTATCACAGGAGAGGCCAGGGAAAAGACACAGGAGATCTTGTCCCAAGGAAATGCGTATTTACTGCTCTTCTTCAGTCAACTGCTTTGGTTATGTGAGGGCATTTTCCCTGCAGGTGAACGATGTATTACTACAGAGGAAGAAACGTCTTTTTGTAGCATCCTGGAGATCAGGAGAGAGGTCGTTTGTCTGGTTTTTTAGTATGAACATTTCACTGTGTGTATTGGATTGATTACCAGGTCCTGAACACTTACCAAAAAACCCAAACAAAAATAGGGTTGAAAATCTAAGAGAAAGATGTAATTATGGATCTCATTCACTCTAACCTTCCTCTAGCTCTTTACCTTCCCTAACTCTGTGTGTTAAGAGCAGGAAATCTGCCATTGTTCTGCTCCATTCTGAAATCCCCCACAAAAAACCCAAATTACTCTCAGAAGCCAAACATCTCCTTGATCTCGTCCAACAGAAGCCCATCAAGTGCCACGTAAAATACTTTTACCAGTGATGACTTTGTCTCATGCCTAACCTTTTGCCTTCAGCATTAATATATTTCCTTTGCTTTATTGCCCCAGTTTGGACAGAAATCCCCAGCAGAGCTGCCCTGCACAGGTATTTTACACACCCACGAGGGCTGAAGGAGTAGAAGGCAGGAAGTGAAGGGTTTTGGGGGTTGGCTCTGGTGGCACCTTTCAGGATCTCTCCAGGCCACCAGCACGCAGTGCACATCAAATGAAGACAAATTTCCCTTCAGTCTCTCTGCCATTTTTCATTCCTTGTGTCTTTAGGAAAAGAAAGCGAGAGGACAGTTCTCCTGACAGAGAAGAATTTAGGAGAGCACCACCAAGAAGCAAATTTTTGTTCTACTCTTGAGGTAAACTTGGTTGCTTTATAAGTAAAACTTTGGGATTTTCCATCCTTTCACAGCTGTTGGCTGCAGCATCAGGTAACAAATTTATTCTGAGGCTTTCTTTCTTTAAAACAAGAATCTGACATCTTCTAACTCGCAGCAGAGTAGTAATGAACCAAAGCTTATTCTATACATGACAGTAACAGCTAATATTGCTGTTACATTAAAATTTACCCAGATTTAACACCTAATATCTGATATTTAACACCTAATATCTGATAGAGGCAGAAGTATGTTACTTAATGTGAATAAATTAATGTTATTATTATTAGAATCTTGCTGGCATTATGCAAAGTAACTTCATGAGGTGTTTATTCACCAGAGATAGGAGCAGAAACGATTCTAATAGATGTAACTGCCAGGAACACGAATTTTCTTTTATTCTTTCCCTTTTTCTCAAGCTGAATCTCATCATAATAAGCTGGAGTTTGATAATGCTCATGGAGATGCCATCAGGAATAC
Source organism: Melanocharis versteri (assembly GCA_013397845.1). NCBI lineage: Eukaryota > Metazoa > Chordata > Aves > Passeriformes > Melanocharitidae > Melanocharis > Melanocharis versteri. Next base: position 476,984 of record VZTG01008433.1, read on the forward strand.
ATCCCAATTTGTCCTGTGAAACTGGCTGATATACATTTGTATGGGAAATGCAGCAGCAGATCTTACAAGGTACACACATCCAAGCATGGGGTAGTTAGTGTTCCATGCATTATTCATGGCCTCGTTTGGCTTCTGGAGTGTGTAGGTTGGGGGAATTGTCTGGACTGGTATCTCTGGAGCATCCACTCCACTCCTCGTGCAGGAAACAGCAGAGCTGCAGAGCAGCTGTGTGCACGTGGGGAGGAACGCTCCGAACTTTTCCAGCGCCACGGGAAAAATAAGGAATATGAGGAAGCATCCGACCTCTGAGTAACAAGAGCCACCTTGGTCCAAATCAGGTGGAAATTCCTCAGCAATCAGGTGGAAACTCTCAGCAGAGATTGTCTTTCTGCACAAGAATTAACCTTTGTGCACCAGGGGCCTGATCCAGACAGACTTCCCAGGGATTTGTGGTGGGACTGGGATCTTGGAGAAGGTCCCTGTGGGTTTGTGCTTCTGTGACATCTGCTGAGGTGTGGTTGGACTCCAGAGCTGCTCCCAGCCGAGTTGTGCTGGGTTTGATCCCAGCTGAGCTCTTGCAGGTCACAAAGCCACAACCTTTTCCTCACACCAAGCACGTCTGTTCTCAGTCAAGAGCGTCCTCGGCAACCCGCTCTTGTAATTAAGCTATTTAATGACCCTAAAGACTATTTGGAAACCCAAAATAATAGGTGTGCCCTTGATTTAACATAATTAAAAAATAAAAGTAAGTTAGTTTCCCTCAAAATCTCATGACTTATTTTGAAGCTGGCCTTAAATACTGTTTAGAGGTAAGGAAATGAAATGGAAAATTCTGTAATCCTTTTTACTGTCTCTGGCAGCCTTCCAAACACAGAGCCCAAAGCCAAATACTCATTTTAACTATATTTTGTTTGGAAAAGATGCTTTAAGCAAATTAATTCAGTTGAAATCTGGAACACTTTAATAATGTGTGGCTGCTGATGTTGATTAGAATAAATATTGTGCATTTGAAACATAATAGTCTTGTCTGCAGCAAGACACAGTTACCATGCACTTATAAAAGGCTGGAGCAGACTGACTGCAGTGCTAAGAAACTTTAATAACTGTTGGGATTACAGCATTCATGTTCAGCATTCCATCTCTAGCTGTGTCTGATTATTCTCCTTTTTTTTATTAACTTCTGAGAAATTCAACAACAATTTATTTAGATTCACCAAGGACCATGTCCAGAAGTTGAATTTCAGAAGCAAAACTACCCTCTCTTATCCCCTCTGTACAGATCTGTTTGATTTTTATTTTTTCGTGCTGAGCTGCCTCTGATACAGACAAACATGGGACATGCAATTAAGCACATCTAATGTCATCTGGTGGGAGAATCTGACACTGTGAGGACCTTTAATGGGATTTTGAGAAGACTTTTAATGCAAAAGGGCTTTAGGCAGTTGCAGGAAATCTTTGTTGTCACTGTGCAACTCTGTTCTGCAATCGAGCTGAAGCCTGGCTCTGCCAGTGGTGACCTTGGTGTCACAGGGATGGATCAGCCAGACCTTCACCTGACTCAGGACACACCTATAAAGTGAATTCCTCAGTTTTATAGCTCAGTCTGTGACTCTCTCCTAAGCTTTTCTCGGTCCATTTGGGTATGAAATCACCATTTTGATTTGCCTCAGACATCGCTCTGTGTAAATCGTGCTGTAAAATATCAAATTACTCACTGAGGTCAACCCCTTCTGCCCCAGACAGGGTCAAACTCTTCCCTCTCCTGAAACTTAAACAGTAAAATGAAGGCAGTAATGTGAATTCCTCTTACCTCGAGCAGGTAATTAATACCCAGCTCCAAAAAAAGTCTGAAAGGAAGGTTTCCTCCTTTTTATTTTTTAACTTCCATTAAATTTTCGGGTTTGAATACCAATAAGATGCACTCCATTTACGGCAGCAGATATCACAAACAAACCTGCAGCTGTAAGTGCAGAGCTGAAACCCTGGCAGATGCCCTTTTCACTTCTCTGAAATGTGGTTATTTCGTGTACTCAGGGCATCCTGGTGGATTTTCCTGCCTGGTTCAGCTCTTTCTGAGGATCACTTCATGAACTCTTCCACTCCCTCTCCATCAGATTGGCCAGCTGTGACTTAGAGGTGCTTTTGTGGAAATTAATAATTGGTGGCTACATAAAATGAGGACAATTTTCTTCCATTCCACAGGAATCTATAACAGGAAAGGCAAATTCAATAATCTGTTATGGCAGGTCCAGAGTCCAGCTTTTGTTTGAAATTGCATCCAGATTTTATCTGTAAAGATTCCCTTTTAAGGGTTTTCTAGAAATTCAGTTATTTGTGATCTTTCAAAACAGAAGATGCCAGTATAATGTTAATAATTTGGAGCAGATCATTGTGTCAGGGCTTTAGTGCCTTCGTGTAAATATATTTATGAATAAAATCAAGTGAAAGCCACTCTTTGAACATGGGACTTTCTGAAGATGCTGAATACTGAAAGTATTGGTTTTAAAAGGTTTTTTTTTACATAATTGACCAGCAGCTCTTTCAGGAAACAAAGTCAGCTGAGGATCCCACAAACCCAGCAGTGCTATCAGGACAAAGTAGGGCTCTTATCTCCCAGGGATTGATTGATTGATAGTCATTTCATGGAAACAGTTATTTTTAGAAATTCAAATTAGTTTCCATTAAAGCTACTGCTTTTAATTATTAAAAAAAAAAAAAA
>VZTG01008433.1:479752-489872 GCA_013397845.1 Melanocharis versteri
AAAAAAAAAAAAGATTTACTGAAATTGAACTCTTAATGTGAGATCTAATAAGGTGAGTACTGAGAGTTTGAAGAATTCCATTTGCTTCAAAACTTTTATGTTGTTCTGCTCTAAATAGACCGTTTCCATTGAAACTCAAAATAGTCTTTTGACCAGTAATAGTTTCTGTCTTTAAATCACCAATATGGAAACATGATTTCAACAATAATTTTAAAGTGTATTCACATTAATTTCTTTGGTGTTCTGAAATTTTCTTTAATACTTTCTCTCAAAAATTTGGTCTTAGAAAATGTATGGAATGTTAAGATGATAAAATATTTTCCTGAACCACTCAACACAAAATGATAGAGCCTGAAAAACGCAGAACTGAGTAATAAAATGTTTTGTATTTATTAATCATGAAAACATCTTTGAAGAATTAATTCATGCTGGTCTTGTGTATAAGTGTCTGAAACCCAGTTTATTCCAACAGTTTTCAGCTATTTACATTTCTGTGTGCAACGAGAACACAATAAAGCACTTTGTTGCACTCTGGTCTTCCCAAAGATATTTGTGCAACAGCTTTTTAGTTTCTGCTGCCTTTTTAAAAAAACTAAATTATCGAAGTTGTGTCTGTAGATAAATGAAACTCACACTGTACAGGATATCTGAAAGTTGATTCTGTGCTTATCCAGAAATCATTTTTTGGGATTAAGTAGCCAGTGCCAAGAAAGGAACACAGTATGAAACTCAGTACAATTCTTTATAAAGGTTTTGGTTTTAAGACTTAGTGCGTTAAATTTAAATTTTCATTCATACGATAGATTTCCAAATCACCAAAAAATTTGTAATGATATCCAGGGGACTTATACAACTGTGAGATCTTTCAGACCCCAGCTAGAATTCGAGATGCTGAATATCACTAAAAAATTCTGGATTTTAGAGGAAGCTATAGATACTGTTTGATTAAATTTTTTGGTGAAAAATGAGAAACAGATTATAAACAAGCTGTTTTAAATGTTTCTCTTCACAGCATTTATTGAAAATCTGGGCTGAGCCATGGGGTGAAACCTTTCAGAGTCCAGTTACATTTTACATTTTTTGACAGCAAAATTTAGTTTAAGAAGTTTTCACTTCCTTATATCTTTGCCTACTTCAGTGTTTGCTTCCTGACCTATCATTATTTTATTAAACCTTTTTTTTTTTCAGCTAGGACTCTGTACAAGTGAAGGACATCACACATATCTGTCTCATGTTCTAGAGACACTCTGTGCCTTATAAAAATACCTGAGTATTGTGAGAGAAAGGTAGAAGATAAGAATGATCCAATAACCAACTGTAAACCAATTGTGAATTCCTAAATTTGTAACAAATAAAATAAAATACAACGGCCAGTTTGGTTTGATTTGCATTTTCATCCTAATACTGATAGATTGAGGAATATGGGGGTCGGTTTGTTTTGTTCAGTTGTATTTCCCAATTTCTAAGCTTGCAGCACAGCAAAGTCTCATCCCTTCTGTTTCTCCAGGCATTAAACCTTCTGTCTGCCATCATCAAGCCCAGAATCCAGGGGGATCTCAGCAAACTCCAAGGATCTGAGTTCAGGCACCTCGGAGCAGCCCCAGGATCAGGATTTTATGGGTAAATATTCCCTTGAAACGTATGGGTAAATGTTATGTGTAAATAGACGTATTTCTATGCTATTTATATGTATTTCTATGCTGTGTAAGCAGATTATTGCTGATTTCTGTGAATGATCTCTGCGTGGCTGAGTTCCTGTGATCTCTGCTACTATGGATTTACTAAGGGTAGGAGTGGGTGCAGACAGAATTTACTCCTGCTTGCAGCAAGTGCTGCCAGACTGGCAGGCTGCAAGTCAGGGTTATCAGGCAGTGGTGGTAACACAAACAGGGAAATTCTCTCTCCTAATGGCAGGAATGTTGGAATCAGGGCCAATTAAACGTGGAATTACAAACTCCAAGGGCTGGTGATGCCCTGTGCTGGGTGAAACAGCAATCCCAGAGAGGAGGGGGCTGTGAGATGCTGCTCACAGCGAGGAAAGAGCCCGATTCAGGCTGCGAGAGAACCACAGCAGCCCTGTGAAACTATTGAAGAGGAGTGGAAAGTGTGTAGTAGGTGTAAAGAGCAGTTTATTTTAGCAACAGAGAAGGTGAGAAAATTCATTTAGCGGCTCCCAAAAAGAATATTGTGCTGTCAAGCAGGAAGAACTGATAAACACTTCATGCTTACAGACTTTTTAATTTATAAAAATGTCTGTATTCTGTGCCCCAGGCACACTCATAATCCTCTTCTTTAGCACGTATAAAAATATAAGTTGACCCAGTGTCACCATCTCCCAGTCTGTTGGAAATGGGAGAAGAGATCAGCACTTCAGGCTTGGGGACTGCAGCATTTCTGTTTCCATGGACTTTTCTGGGAAAAATCCGTGTATAATGCAACTTTCTGGTGCACTGCCCTGCCCTGATGTGTCCCCTCCCTTCCTGTAAAACTCCAGGTGAACCATCAGCAAATTGAAGAACGCCCTCAAATTGTCCTATTTTTTTTTTTCAGACAATTGGAACTACTGAACGCTGAACAGAATTCCAGAAAAAATAGTCATGGCAGAGTGTAAACTCCTCATTTTTTATTCTCAACACAAGTCGTGGGCAAAAAAATAACAATAACCATAGCTCAACTGGGGTGTCGTAAATATTCTGGCAAAACACTTGGGAGGGGTACACACTCCAGTTTAGGGAGATTTTAATGAAAAATGATGTAGCAAGAGCAATTCCTCTTCTGTAATGAGGGAACTTTCAATTTCCATTGATCTCAGCTGTGGATGTATCACACAAAAATCTTGTAAGTAATGAGATTTAAAGCATTAAGCTTAAGTTGGCATTTTCTCCCTTAAATTTAGCTGTAACCTGTCACCCTATTTATACACTTCACAAAGCACTGGCTTCTTTGCATGGGGCTATTCCCAGTAGGAGATCACAGAAAATTCCATCTTCCACATACTCTGTCTTGCTCAAATCACAAAAAAAACCCATGCATTGTTTAAAAATAATTTTGGCCATATTTTCTTCTCAAGCGTTCTTCAGTTCCTTTTGGTTGTGGCTAAATTCGCCCAAGTTATGGGAGTTTTTTCTCATTTTCCCATCATCTGGGGTGATTCTTCTGCCTGTCAGCTTTCTTCCAAGCCCTGGTTTCTACACAATATATTAAAATATGTAATTAAATATACACCCTTCTCCTAAGGTGCTGTGTGATGGCCATAAAAAAAAAATATAGAGAGCAGAGAGTAAAAGTTTTTTATCTCACTAGGAAATATTGCAAAGATTTCTATTTTGTTGCTTATATTTAGTTTTTAATGGTTTATTGAAAGGGGTGATAGTGAAACTGCTCTCACTAATCAAGAGTCAGAAGGTGTGGAGTGGCTAACCAGAGAAAAATAACAGCTGGCAGCAAATCCCTTCCCACTGCTGGAAATATGGGGAAATACTGAGTATACTGGAAAAAGACTAAAATATCTGTATTAAAGAAACTGGAAAATGAGCTTTGCACACATAACCGTGGCAATCATAAAGAATCTATTTGTGTGATACTGAACAGATTTCCTAGAGAGAGCAGGGGAAAGGAACCCCCTGAGAAAGAGTGAAAATGAGAAACCTTAGGACGGGGTGGGGAATGGAATTATCAAATATATGCACATGAGAATACCACAGAATGAAGCAGCAGCGAGGAGATTTGCTGTAGACTCCTAAATGGTGACTTGTTGTTCCAGAGGGGACTCTGCAGGTAAAAGGTAATGTCGGAGATCTATGGAAAATGAAGGAAAAAGAAAAAAAAATTAGGCAGTTTAATAAATTTGTAGTAAGCACAGCCATCACATTAAAACTTTAAAGAATGCAAGAAAATATGGGGGATTTCTGTGTAAAATATATAATTTCTGGCACCTTGGACTAGAGTGATGAGGGGTTTATTTGTTTATTTATCGGCTCTGTTCTTGAACATCAGTGAAGATGGAGGAATTCAATGCAGAATTAACAACTTCAGAGTGAATAAGACCAAATTGCAATTTTAGCATTTTATTTTGGAAATCCATTAACCTCAAAGATGTTAATGTACTGAAATCTAAACACAAGAACAAAGTTCAAAGCTGTTAGAAACACTGAACTCTGTCAGCAGGTTCTGTTGGTGTTGTAGCAAAATATGAATTTGCCTAAAAACCCTTCCAGAGAGTCACCCTTGTGACAGGGAAGCCAAAGAATGAAATTCAGTGTTTTCAAACATATTCCTGCTGGCTCCATCACTAACTCTTTTTTAACCCATTGGTGGCACCCATTTATATCCTCCAAACTTAACTAGGAGCTTCTGAAACACAGTATTGCAGAAATAGAGTATTGCAGAAGTAGAGTATTGCTATTTTTACGGATTACAGATCATATTATTTGCCATGTTTGTACATCAAGAATTCCATAGAGAAAAATAACACAAAATAAGGATTAAAAAATTAACAGGGATATAAATGAGCACAATTTCAGAATTCCATTTTGAACCAGAAACTGGTCAAGTGTTGTCTTCTAATAATGCATAAATATTGGATTTCTTAATATACAAACTGCCCCGTGTTTTGTATGTTGAAAGGACATTTCCACTACAGTTGTTGGGGAATATTTCTGAAATACCTTTAGAGATTCATCAAAAGATGTTTTATCTCTACTAAAGCAATCTGCAGAGTTAGTGAATCAGGTATTTCTATCAGACATAGATTGTTCCTATCATATTATTTTTTTTTAAGAACCTTGATGGGTTCTTACAGATCTTTCAGAGGAGTCATTCAACAGCAAAATTTCCATGAGCTGTGGTGATTACAGCACACTAACGTCTTCATCAGTCTTTATTGTAACTTCTCATTAACTTATTGAGTTAGTTGAGTTACTCAATATTGAAATCAGGGTTGATTTTTTTTAAAAAAAATCTATTTTTACGGAGCTGTGCCATCTGGCAAAGCACTATTGACAGCTGTGAACAGAGGGTTTGCAGTGCTGTCATGTTTCAGGTGGTTGGTTTGCTGCCTCTGGTTCATGCAACAGAACGTCCTGGAGACCCCACGGGCTCCCCAGAGCTCAGAGCTGCATTTCTGCATCCTTGTTGTGCATTTCAGAGGCAACAGGAGAAATTACTCCCTTTGTTCCCTCCCTCCCTGCTCATACAGGCCAGGAATCCCAATTCTCATTGGGCCTTAATGTTAAGTAGCTGTGGGAGTCAGTTCTGACTGCTTGATTTCCTCAAGCTCCTGTAAGATGTATTTTTTTATTTAAAAATAGTGACCGTATACTGAAGCAGAAGATTGTTTTCATCCTTGTTTTCCTTGTTCGTAACATGCCTATTCACACACATATTTCTAATATTTCAATATTTTGAATCATACCCATCCTGACTTGCCACTTTAGTATATTTTGACCCCATCTTAGAAGAACTGTAAGAATTCAAGCTATGAATAAGAAAACAAAGGTTAAACTCTTTGGCAATCAAAGAAATAAAGTGTAAATTATGTAGCAAATCATTCTCAGTAATTTACACAACCCTGGCTAATTCAGAAGCGTAATGTTCTTCCTATAGGAAGGTTAGAAAATTTAGTCCACTTGTGTTACTGCAAGGAGTTTTCATTAAAAAAAAAAAAAATTATTCCAGAAACCACCAGTCAGTTTTCTGTAATGTTTTGATGCTTTAAATAGTTAATGCCTTCCAGCAAATTTACTGTACTACCAAGGCCGGATAATTTGGATAATTTTCTAATTCTGGCAATCATTAGGTGTTTATTATGCAAAGTCATTATTGCTAAGTATTATTTTAAGAATAAATGACCACGTAGGATATGTGGTAATTTAATAAGTGTAAAATTTGAGACTACTTTATTCCCCACAGACAAAAATTGGTATTTTCTCTGTGGCTCACAATAAGTTTAATGAATACAGAGAGAAGACGGTGTGCAATAAAGTATGAAGCAAGAAATTAAATGCAAATAAACAATAAAATTTCTCCTCAGTTATTACAGTTTCAAGCTTTCAAATGGCATGGCAAGCTAAATTTCTATTATAATAACAGTTAAGGGTGCAAGGTTCTCCAAAACTCACCCTAAATCTGGGGTGTTAAACACATGTACTCGTGATTTTCATAAGATTTAAATAGGAGATATCTGTTTTTTGTGTAATGAGTGACAAAGCAGAATTAAAAGCTGTGGTCTTGGGTTCTCTCTAAGCTTCAACGGGTAAAAGCTTCTCCTTAGGGTCTGAGGATCTGCAAGCACTCAACAGCTGAAAACAAGAGTTTATTGGGATCTATCAACTGAAAAATAAGGTTATGATTAACAAGCAATGTGAATTTATCCAGATAAAAGAGTTTGCCAGGGCAGTCAAGAAAGGAGAGGTGTGGTGGGCTGACCTTGGGCAGCTCCCAGTCTCCCTCCTCAACAGGGCAGGGGGAGAAAAGGAAAAATCAGAAGCTCTAGGGCTGAGACAAAGGCAGGGAGATTATTTAACAATTGCCATCACGGGCAGAATGGAATCCATGGGCTGCAGGGAAATAACTGCTCCTCTGCACTCTGCATGGGCTGCAGGTGAATCTCTGCTCCAAAAATATGGAAATAAGTTTAAAATTCTTCTATTATAATATCTCCTAGACCAGCATCTGTCATGCTGAAATGACTTGGAGAAGTTCACTCTGTAAAGAGGCATAAAGTGTAAAATGGTTTCAAAACGACCAAAACTTTTCCGTACTTAACAAAATCATTGCGTCTTTTCCACCCCAGTTCAGATGTTCCACATCTGAAACAGTCAAGCCGCTGGCAGCTTTTCCTGTAGAACATTAATAAAAGCTAAGCTGACAATCAGAAACAATAATTTACAGCAAGTGGAAGAGGAAGGAGTGGGCAAACATGACACCATAGTCTCTGTTTGAAATGCAAGATGAAAGGGGAAGGGTCCAACCCTGTGGAGTTTCCCCCATCTCTGCAGCCTTTGTAGTAGAGATAAAGTTGTATCCCCAGCTATAAAAAGAAGCAAAAGAAGTTGTAGGTTATCACGCTTCATCGCTTCTTCTTTAATCTCCGTATAAAGGTGATTAATTTCAAACTCTTTCAACTACAGTGTTCACCATGCAGGGGAGTAGAAAATCAAGACCATCTCGAGAAGCAGTTTCTTACACATTGCAGAAGTTCACTCTTTTTTTTTTTTTTACTTTCCCCCATAGGTTTGCAGCAAAATCAGCCAAATGACATTAGCTATGCTTTAAATTTCAATTTCCACACTTCTTTCGTTCTGTATCTCGCTCCTTTTTTCATCTCCCCACCTAACTTCCTCAGATTTCAAGTGTAATGAATCTCAAACTCTGTGCTTAAAGGAAAACAGAAAGAAGAGGAAACTATCAGGAACCTGTGAATTTGTGCTTGGCAGGTTCAGAAAGTTTTCTGGGGTTTGATGATATCCAGCCATTTGTAGAGTTATTTCTGATTTTGGTACCCTACACAATCTTTCTGGCTGTCCATCAATAGTTGCTGACCCTGGAGGGATTCAGCAGCAGAAGTGGAAAATCACAAACCCTATAAATTGATAACAAGTACAGGTTCTGCTTTCTCAAAAGGATTTGTAAAATTGTTGCCACCACCAGGGTTCAAAGTGCTTCCACTCCACAGAGCTGGAATCAGATGATACCATTTGTATTTCTGTTTAATTTTAGCCCAAACCATTGGCATAAATCTCATGGACCTTGTTGAGTGTCTCTAGGCTGAGACAGGCTTATTTTTGATTAATTGCTAAGCATGACCTTGAAACTTTAGTCTGTTCTAAGGGATGATGGTGGCTACCAGGGAAAGATGGTGTTTAGCATCTCTATGGCACACAAAAATACTGCTTATTTTTTTAAAAAAGGATTGGAAAATGTTCCAGACACAAAGGCTTTCGTTTTCCTGGACAACTTTCTCCAAGATGTTATATTTGAAAGTCAGAAATTGCATTCTTTCATATCTATATTCATTTATTTTAACCTGAATTGTCTTTGTATCTTCATCTTAAAATAGAAAGGCCCGACCTCCAAAAAATTCAGCTTCTCTCTTTCACTAGAATGTTTTTCCACAATGATAGATGAAAGGAGCACAGCTTGTAGTCTGGGTAATCAAATATTATATTTTTCTACCCTGTGAGTTTTGTATACATGCTTGAAGTTCATAATCAGTGGACATTAGCCCAAAATCTTCTTACAATTACACCATTTTAAATATTGACTCAGTTTAGTGCCAGACATTTGTAGATTAACGTTAGATTTGTATTTTGCAATGTTTGGTATTAAATAGTAAAGGTAAAAGCATAAAATGATTTCAGATATGTTAGAAAGGGTTAGTGGCAATATTTATGGAGAATTCCACCTTCATAAGGAATCAAAACAGCAGAAAGCCTGTTTTTAATGTAAATAATCTGGTCTGATGTGTAGTTTATAGGGAATTGTGATGCCATTTGTATACAGTAAGTTCCATTTGAAATGAGTTACTTACACCAATCATTATCTGTGAGACATCAAATTTGCTTTATAAGATTTGGGGAGAATAAATGCGTTTTTTTCCTCTGGGGGTCACCTGAATGAAGTGGTTTTACACATTGTATTTTGTTCCCTTTGTTTCCAAAGACCTGCATGGTTACTTTTGCAAATTTAGGGAGCATAATACAAATTTGCAACCTTTTTTTGGACCAGAAGAACATCATAAAAAATTATCTCACTTTGCTTCATTACAACACCTGCTTGCAATAAGATGGGATCTTATCTATTTCTGTAATAAAATGCCATGGCAGAGCTGTGCTCTTAATTATCCTGCTAAATAATGGGACACATTTAAAGCCTTTCCACTCCATCTCCCAGCGCTCATCAGTGTCACATATGAGTTATTTGTCTGCCATTTTTTTTTCTTTTTTACCAAAAAATAATGTTAAATGCATATTCTGATATAAAATGAATACATAAGTAATAGTCACTCCCATTTCAGAAATGAATAACAGAAGAAATACTGAGTGTTTAACTGAAAGTCCATCCACCGAGAAGTAACCAAAGTATCAATATTTCAGTGTTTCTTATTGTTGGGGAAAAAAGAAGTGCCTTGAACAGCAGTATTAATAGATTGAACAATAACAATTAGAGAACGATTTCACAAAGCTTCTTGTTCACCTGCCAGGTTGAAGAGATGAGGTATTTTTCAGTTATGATAGATTTGTGTGTGCTCTGTCTGCCAGAGAGCTGATACGGACTGAATTCCTTACTGTGGAAATGAAGGAGAGGGGAATATTGTAGTTATTATTCTGAATTCTTAAACCTGTACTGGTTAGTGGGTAACAGTGGGAGTTCAAACCACTAAATATTTTGCTACTAAATATATTTTTTTTATACTGCAGTAACTTATTTAACACCTAAAAAGTCCTTTGGAAGTGTTTTCAGTGCTAAATATGAGTTGGGAATGAGTGGTTAAAATTTTATGGATAGAATGTTAATATCAATAAAAACTTTATAAACTGACAATAGAGAATAAATAATTAGAAAATCCTAAAGTAAAACTATATATCAATTTAGTTAGCACATGTGAACTGTCCTATGGCAAATTATGGGGGGAAGTTGTTAAATGGAATTCTGTTAAAGAAAATATTTAATTCCCTTTAGTATCTGCTTTCAGCATTAAGATTTGTTTAAGAATAAAAACTGTCTTCAGTGGGTTGTTTCACCAAGTGTTGTAATTGCCTGGCTGTGTGTATTTCATTAGAGCAGGAAGAGGTTGGAGGTATTTATTCCTTCAGAAAGCAGGAAGGGTAGAATTGCCCTAGAAATGGCTTTGACTTGCTCCCAGGTATGGGAGTTGCTGCCGTGTCCAGAGGGGAAAGAACAGGAGCTTTGTCTGATCAGGAGCCGGTGTTTGCTCAGAGAACACTAAAAATATTCCTCTGCCATCTCGGTGAAGGGCAGAAACCGTTCCCAGAGCAGATGGAACCACTGGATCCCAGCACAAATCTGGGACACAAACCCTTGGAAGATGATGAGAACCCACCCATGGAAAAACCCCACAAGCCCAGGTGCACCTGAGCTTGCGTTGGCTGTGAAGGGG
>VZTG01008434.1:0-68845 GCA_013397845.1 Melanocharis versteri
CTCGTCCTGCCCCCGGCCCCGCCGTCCTGCCTCCGCGCTGCCCAGGGCCGCGGGCCCCTCGCCCCCGCGGTGACATTGAGCGGTGTCGCCGTCGCCGCGGTGCTGCGTGAGGCAGCGCCGGCGGCTCGTCCTTGTCCTCCCGCATCGCCGGCCTCGGGACGTGCTCGGTGTGTGCGGCGGAGAGACCTCAGCCCCTCGCTGCTCCCGTGGGAGGTGCTGCCATGTTCTCAGCTCTGACACCCCGTATCAAGGGCTCGTATCCTCTGCTGAGGAAATTATTTCATCCATTACAGTTGGTTTGCTGCCGAGCCTTATCCTCAGCAGTGTCCCAAAACGCTATACAAGCCCTGCAAAGGTTACTGTTTCTATAGAGCTACGCAGACGGCAGATCCTTTCTCCCCTATCAGCAGGGAAGTTTAACCGTGCCGGGCCAGCGTTCGCCTTCTCCCTTATCTCTAAGCAGCAGAAGTGAGCAAGTTAGCACTTCATACAATAGTCTCAGGGTTTTGGTCGCAGTTTTGACTCTAATCTTCTGCACGTATAAGCCATGTGGGAAGGTTACGTTCAGTCATGATTTGGGAGCTCACCCTGTGCTTAAGGAAGGTGCCGCCCAGAGGATTTGTTTGAAGTGATCCTGTGTTGACACCTACGGTTCTGGCTTATTTCCAGCATAGAGCCCTAAACTCTGCCAAGCTATCTTGGCTTATCTCCAGCTTAGAGTCCTAAACTCTGCCAAGTGATCCTCATGCCCAAGTCCTCTTTCACTTTTTCTTTGACTAAAATTTTCTGCTAGTGTTTGTGCCACAAGCTGTGGGAGACAGTAAAATTCAGCATGGTTTAACAAATTCCATAGTAGAAATTAAGCTAGTCAAGATTCCCAGTGCTGTACTTGTTTCCTGTGATGCTTGAATCCTCATTATGCTTTCAGCGCCTTTAATGCTCGTTTCATTCTTGTTTCTGCAAGGATCTGTCAGTCTGCAGCTGAACTACTTCTTTTTGTGTTTCTGCTGAAGTTTTACTCATCTGGGGCATTTCTTTCCAGTGGATGGCAAAACTTGACCAGTATTTTTAGATCTGAGTTTTGAATGGAAGTTTGGGAAAGTGTAGCTTGCATGGCTATTGAACCTACATGGACTCTTAAATATCATTCTGATTAGTACAAAAAAATTACTTGTGATTATTTTTTAAAAAGTAATAAAATACTTCATGCTTCAAGGTTTATTTGGAGCTACTGATTAGGAGATTTCTAGAGCTGTAAAATTTCTTCATTGAGTGTTAAATATGTTTTTGTGAAGTACAGAGAATAAGAACACAGAACCCCCCTTCTTTCTAAATGCCTTTGTGTTTTATCTGTGCCAGATAAATGCTAAGCTTGGAGGAATTTGAGAACTGACCTTTCTTTAGTCTAAGCCTTAATTCATTTTGTTACATTTCTTGACTAAAGCTGCTGACTGGAGTAGTTCTGGTTTACAGGCAGCCTCTGACATCTGTTAGAGTGTGTCTCTCTTTTATTTCTGTCTGTCGCCAAGAGTCACATCCATGCCTAAACACGCTGGTAGTGTGGTAGTTACCACAGTATAAGACTTCTGTTCTGGACCTGTAAGGGAGTGTGTGCTTTAGAGCTTTTCTATTTCTCTGTTCTTATCAGTTGATCTGATAAGAGATACAGTTGCTTTATTTCACTTTAGATGTATGTGACTGTCTAAAACTGATGTGCTTTTGATGTTCTCTCAGAACCATGTTGTCAGGTTCAGGATTTACAGTTTGCAAAAAGCAATGAAGCAAACTGATACTGCAGCAGAAAATTGTTCATACCTGGGAAGGCATGGAAGAAACCATGAGTGGTAGTTGAGAGGGCTGCTCTGAGTATGTAGTGTAAGGAGACTTAATACAGCTGTAGGAAAAGCACTTTGGTTTTGACGGTGTGTTTTTAAGCAGGGATTAAACATCAAGATTATACCCTGAATATAAAAATAATTTTTCATGAAGTGAGAATCTTCCTTCTTAGTTTTGAACTGGGGTGTTTTCCTTGGTGGGAATTACATGAATCTTTTTCCTACTGCAGACCCCTTTGCTGATGCAACAAAGGGCGACGACTTACTCCCGGCGGGGACTGAGGATTACATTCATATAAGGATCCAGCAACGAAACGGAAGAAAGACACTAACAACTGTTCAGGGCATTGCAGATGATTATGACAAGAAGAAACTTGTGAAAGCTTTCAAAAAGGTAAAGTTGCCGATTTGATTGGATAATAATTATATATAAAGGAGTAAGATAGCTTTTAATACTAAGTAACAAAGTATTTATTTCGCCTTATTTTTTCCAGTGCACATCACGTTCATATTTGAGTCCTATCCGTTTCTCAAAACACCTGTCAGTGTCTGGTGACCCTGATTTTTGCTAAAAAGTTAAACATTTCTGTCTTACAAAGAAGTAAATAAAATATAGCCTGAATGTTTCTTTAAAATTTCACAGATACATGGCTTTGTTGTGAAGAATAAAATTCATTTAAAGTAGAGCTGGTTTTTATTCCTGCCTCTGTTACAGCTGGGTTGTTGCTCAAAATAGAGGCCTTTAGTTTTGCCAGGATAAAAATACTTATTTTAAAATAGTGTGGAGTTGAAAGGCTGTATCTTATGACTTTGTTTTTCATTCTTGCAATGACTGTTGACCATTTCCTTCTGCATGGTAGCTAATCCTGTCATTGCCTGAATTTACCATCAGCAGTTTAGTTTGCATATGTATGTATCAGCAGATATGTTCCATTTGCTCTAAAATGGAGCCAGTAAAATTGATTTAACCTTTGCCTGGCTTGGCATCAAAATAGTAAGCAGCTTCTGAGACAAAGTTCTTCTGAAAAGACTGACTAAGCAAAATCATGATGTACATCAGATGTCTTATAATATGGATGTTTCTCTCTTAGAAATTTGCTTGTAATGGTACTGTGATTGAGCATCCTGAGTACGGTGAAGTTATCCAGCTGCAAGGTGACCAGAGGAAGAACATTTGCCAATTCCTCTTGGAGGTGAGGGACTGCAGATAAATATCTAAACCTCTCTGGACGCAGGAGGGTGACAGGTGGTACTGATGCTAATTAACCGGCTAAAGATGGCCTCTGTGGTTCCTTTGTATTTTCAGCCAGAAAGTAAAATGACACTTGCAGAATGAGAGTAAGCCTTTGGTAGGAATCAAAGCGCTGTAGAATGCCTTTGTGCTGTTAGAACACACCACTTGTTCTCTGCAGTGCAACTTGAGCTCTGTGCTTGTAAAATCAAGTGTTCGATGCAAACCATAATCGTGAGACTGAAAACGCTGTAGAGGAAAGAGGCTTACTCTGATGCAAATGATGATGCAGAGTTGTTACACTGTCAAAGAATAAGTCCTAGGACTACAGAACAAACCAGATGTCTGATAAGATTTTCCTTTTGTTCAGTTAATTCTTCTCCTTGGCCCAGAAACATTCTGTAAACTAGAAGAATGTTTCATTGAGTGTATACACTGTATAGCAGTTTCTTTACTCAAGGTGTAAGATTGTGGTAACTTGATATCGCTGTACTAGCCTAAGTATGTAAGCTTTACTGAAATACATTGTTTCTCTCCTTTAGATTGGCATTGTCAAGGAAGAACAACTGAAAGTTCATGGTTTCTAACATACCTGTACTCTTATGAAGAACCCTGCAGTATTGGTCTTACCTATCCTGGCTCTTCTGTGAAAAATGAATCTTTGCAGCGAATGGACTTCCCTGTTACCTGAACATTTACAATTTGATTTGCATGACTGCATGAAACAGGTGGTGTGTAGACTAGAAACACATAAGAAAACTTCAGTAAGATGGTAATGAAGACCCTTGTGAACTTTAACACATTTCCAATGGAAATGTATTAGTGATGATTGTTCAGTTTAGTACTCTCCACCTGAGTTAAATGTGTGAGTTTTATTCAAATAGTGTGTGTTGTTGCTTAAAAATAAAAGTTTATTCATATAATTTCTGGGATATTTGAAATGCTTTAGCCTAAGTTTTAAACTAGCACTGCAGCCTTGCTGAAGAATGGCTGAACTGCTTTGTGGCAAGTGTAGCTCACTGCTGATTGAAGAAATTGGAAAATCTACATGATTAAGTACTAGCTGATTAATCAGTAGATTAGCTTGATGTGATCTTACCCTGTAGCTGTAAGACTAGAGCTTTAAAGCCTTAGTGTAGGTGTACCTTAGTAGCAGCATAATAAGACATCAATTGTTTGCTGTGTTGAACTGGATCTTCTCTAAAATTTATTGCAGTGACTATGAGGTATTAGTGTGCAGCAAAGTAGGAGTAAAATAAGATGAGCTCCTCAAGGCAAAACATTTGGAAAAAAGTCCCAAAACATTTGAAGGAAGTGGATGGGATATTGTATCTCCTCTGTCACTGAGTAAGGGGAAAAGACATTGTGTTGGCTTTTGCCATGACTGTGCCTTGATAGTTGGCAAGCAGAGTGCTTGACTGAGCTGGTGGCGTTGGCTGCAGGAGTAGGGAAGGGAACAGGCTCTACACTAACCTTTACCTTGTTATGAAAAGTTTTCCTAGGATTAATGCTTGGCACGGAGGGTTTTGTAGTCGTGTTTGGGAATTACTACAAAAAGCTGATTTGGTTTACTTTTCTAGAAGGCAATTCATTCAGCATTGCTGGAAGTTACAATAGGTTTGTTCCACCATGCTTTTAAGCTAGTTTTAGTTAGCTGTAGGCATTTGGCATTCTGCTTGTAGGATATGTCTTGGGAAGAATGAAACAAGCATTTCATTTGGTGAAACAAGCAGATGTTGTCTTCCTTTTGAGGTAAACGTGGAAATTTTTTCTGAAACAATTCAAAACATGCTGAGCTGCAAAACCATAACAATAGTGGGAAATGTTTAAGAAACTTCATGTGATATCATGTATTTTCTGGAAAGAAAGAGACATTTCTTTACTGCTAAGACTTACTAATAACTTAGCCAGAAAAAAAAAAAGATTAAATTGATGAAATAATTGTTTACTAGCTAAGTAAACATCAAGAATAGGCAAAACCGTATTATTTAATATCACATGTACCTGTACTTTATTTCCTATTCATATTTGCCTTTCTAAACAGAAATGTTTAATTTTAACTCATTCGAACTGTTTTTTTTTCTTTTTTTAGATTTTTGAGTTCAGAAATGAACCCTTAAGGCACTAGCAACAATTAGGGGAACATTATATGATGATGTCTGGTCTAGACAATTCCACTTGTAAAAATCCAGTCTCTCAATCTCCACAAATTCTGCCTGATGTTACAGATCTTAACTGTTCCAGAGAAAGGATGCTCCAGAAGATTGTATACTGTTAAGGTGCAACATGTTCAGGAGGAGGGAATGCCTCATGCAAAACGCAAAATACCCACATACCAAATGGAAATCCAAAAATAAATCTTATGCAAGCCTTGCAGATGAGCAGAATAAAGTCATTCTACTGCAAATTTACCTAGTCCCGATTCTTAACTGCTAAAGTAATCAGTCTTTTTGGGGGTACATAGCAATTAGGGATTTTTATTTTATCACGTGCCAGAAAAACTGATGTTCTCATTTAAAGCTTGTTCTCCTGCCCAAGAGGAAAAACAATCAGTATCTTCTATTTCACTGGTATTATACAAGTACTTCTAGTGGGCTTTGAATTGAAGATTAACAAATGACTAGCAGGTCTCGTGTTACTGAGTCAGTCTTCATTTCAGATGGCATTCCATTAACTTTTACTACCTAAGCTTGAGTCACTTCTCCATAGTCATTCTGCTTGGAATAAATAAGAAAAATCTTTGGTTTTCTTCCTCCTCATTCAAAGATCCTTTCTAGTAGGAGGAACCTTGCAGTTGATAGGTGGCTTGGGTGGAGACACTTGTGTTTTCACCTTTAAAGGGCAAAATTATAAGGCGATGTAATAAGATGTAACACATTTGAAGTTTTCAAGAGGTGAGATTTGTTGTGGCAACAAACCATTTAATCTTTCTAGAAGGAAAGCAGGAATTTTTGTCCTTGAGTGTTTTAAACTAAAAGTGTTTCTAAGATTGTAATTAGCCTTGTTACAATCCCAAACCTCTTTGTATGTCCTAGATGAAAAGCTTCAACAATATCACATTTTGTCATCTTACTCTAAAACTTCTTTGTCAAAGCTAAACTTATTTGGAATACATATCCATATTTAAGAATGCTGAAAATAAAGGCCTTGGAAAAGAACTGTTTAAAGCGCTGCCACAGAAATCTGTTTTCAGAATGAAGGCAGGTTTCAATCTTTTTATCTATTCCAAAATAGGTTAAAAAATGTTAAAGGATATGGCTCATAATGGTCAAGGCAGTAAAAAGGAGCTTATAATAGAAAACTCCTTTGAAATCCACCAGCAGGACTTGAGGCTGGGCAAGCTCAGACTGCAAAGAGCGGTGGTTTCTTCTTGTTGGAAAGTTGTGAAGTCAGTGTCTTTCAGGCCTACGAATCAAGATTGCCTTCTTAGTGATGCTTAGGCTTAATCTCCAGGTGTTACTGGATGTAGAAACTTGTTTCAAATTCACAGCCTTGTGCATAGTTTAATTAGGCCGTTCTATCTAACTCTGAGCTGATACACTGGAGTAAGGTGTTGCATAAAAAAATTCATTAAATTATCTGTTCTGAGTCTACGTCTACTTAATGCAGCTACGAGCAATGAAACCCTTGCTTCCCACATGCTGGTAGCAGTTTTTGTTTGTAGAATATGAGATTTAGTAATTTATGTTTGTAAGCCGCCTACTTCCTCTTACTGTGTGAGCTGTCAGGCCCTTGACTGTCACCTATGGTCTGCTGAATTGGACTTTGTGTCTCAGAGATGAGCTTGAGGAGCACAACTATGGGCAGATAATTTTCTTGAGTGGCATAACCTTTGAAAAGAGAAATGCCTGGGCTGTGTGTGCATACTATTCATTGCTTAGCGGCTTTGCTTAAACCTTTATTCCTGAACTCCATTTTTGCACAGCCTCAATGAAAAACATGAGCTTCTTTGGACGGGGAGGTGGGAACTAGTAAAAAAGATGTAGGAAATATTTATATCTGAAGTTTGTTTTCATTAACTTAGATTCCTGGACTACAAGACCTCTGTAACATTGTTGTTTTTCTCTGTATCTTTAAAAATCCTAGTTAAATGTCCTTGAGACTTTGACATTTAAGTCTGTAAATACATCTAAAGCCATTATAAAACTCTAAAATGTGAAGTCATTGAAGCTTAAGTTTCAAATATTTGAAATAATAACAATTAGGCAGAACTTCTCATTTTTTCCTATACTGCCATCCTGGTATGTAGTTGTGTGAAGATGCATGTGTTATTTACAGCCTGGCAGTAATCAGATATCCCTGCTGTAATGCCATACCCTCTTTGTAGTTTTTTTAGATTTTATCTGATGTGCTGCACTCTTTACAGGCTGTACTACTCTAATTTTGCAGTATAGGACAGATGTGCCTTGAGTTTCAGACAGGAATTATCTTTTCCTTAATCCTTCTGCAGGGCTCTAGTGTAGAGGATCCATGTGTTACACTTTTAAGTGGCCCAGAATTTCCTCACACTACGTGAAAATGTATACAAGATCAATATTTAGCCATTTAAAGCAGGAGGGAGGTGTTTTTTTGCAGCTCACTCTGGGACACAGTAGGGGTTACTGTCCCTTGTATCTGTTCAGTGTTGATTGGTGTCACTGAGCATTCCTCTAACAAATGTGCTGCTGCCACTGGGGAGGTGGAAGTGGGCTTAGAGGGTCGTGTGTCTTTCTGCATCCATACTCAGTCAGGAATCTGTCCCCCCTGCATGGCAACATGAAGGTTGTTTTCCAGTTGCCAGAT
Source organism: Melanocharis versteri (assembly GCA_013397845.1). NCBI lineage: Eukaryota > Metazoa > Chordata > Aves > Passeriformes > Melanocharitidae > Melanocharis > Melanocharis versteri. The sequence goes on from VZTG01008434.1 coordinate 7,849, forward strand.
CAAAAGCTCTTGAGATCATTGAGGGGAAAATGGCATAGTTGTTTTATGTTTGCTGTATAGATGTTTCATGCCTACTGTTTCCCATTTAGATTAAAAATACAAAAATAATCTCAAAAGAGGATTTGTACTTGGCTTGCCTTTTCCAAGTTTGCTACATGCCTGTCATTGATCTCTTAATGAACAAGTCTTAACCTGTATTGGAGTATTGCTACAGAGCTGAGATAACAAAATCTCTTGAAATAAAGTGCGCCAGTGTTATTTAATGTATGCTTTTCTTAAAAAAATGGAATTTTATGCTGTTGTTAAGGAGGATTATTTTTTTTTGGCGGAAGATAAAACTAACATAATTTAATAGAGATGTGTGTAAAATCAGTTTTGATTTCATACAGAAGTGTTGTATTTCCTCCCTTAAATTTCTAACATAATCTGTATTAACCAACTTAAAAATACTGTGACTTGTCCTGGAATATTGTAGCTCTAAAAGAAGATGATTGGTTTATATTGGCTTGAGGTCTGAAACTTTGGGTTGAAGAGGATCATCTAATTTCTTGAATAAGCAAAATGCACAGTATTTTAGGATAAAGCCAGAAATGTGCTCAAGTTTGGTTTCAGCTCTTTTAGAATATCTTGCATCTGTGAAATGTGACAGCACATTTCTGAAATGAATTTGGGGTCTGATTAAAAGTACTTGTGTATACAATAAATGGGTTATTTTTATTATTCCTTTTATTTTTATTTACAGGCCATCTTTGCTGTGATTATGCAAAAAAAAAAAAATCAAACCCCCCCAAATCAGGAAACCCACACGACACATGATCCAGGCTCAGCTCTCCAAGTTATGAGTAGCTGAATTCAGCAGATGTGGTTCTAAGTGGAATGGTCGTGCTCCTACACGAGAGGATTTAGCTGTCAGCTGTGTTTGCAGTCCCTCTCACCATCAGACAGGGGCACAGCTCTGTTCCTGCAGTACACCCAGGCAAGCCTTGGCTATCAAAGGACAGCTGACCCCAGGGAAGGGGTGGTGCTGGGGCTGTTTAAACGGTTCTCCCATAGTTGGAAGGTTGCCCTTTTAGGCAGACCTAGCACATTACGCATATGCATTGATGTGTAATCCAACAATAAATCTGGGGTAAGAAGGGTTAAAATGGTCTATTCCCAAGGATCCTGCTGGAAAGATCTTTTGAAAAGCAGCCCCTGTCATAGAGGAAGCAGCCTTTAGCTACCATCTACCAGAGGAAGTTCTGTGATGGTGTGGCTCCTGGTGACTGATGGGCTACACGACAGTAAAGAGGCTGAACAGACATCGGTGTGAGCACACCTGTACTCAGTAACCCCGGGGAAGGATGGCCCTGCAAACTGATACTTGTCACTATCTGACACTCCATGGCTGTGACCTACACTTGCAACTCAGAGTGCATGTCTGGATTAGAATTTCAAGGTACAGAACAAAAACACTGTCCATGTTCCTTTACTAAAAGTAACCCATAAATTAATCCGCACATAATTTAAAATAAATTATGTGAGTGAGAACTCAGTATGGATTCCTTACACGCAATATTGAGCAAAGAGTATTTTCTGTGCTTACATGTCTTTCCTTTCAGTAAGGTTGTTGCAGTGACACGGAGAAACTTTCTGAATGTCGAGTAGTGGTCTTACTTCATTATTGTGAACTTTGTTCTGTTTGACAGTAGCTGTACCTGGAGTCTTCGCCCGTTGCTGCCATTTGTGCTAAGCTGTGTTTAAGGACACTGAGGAGAGGGACATCTCTTGGAGTCGTCAAATTGTTTCATTTGTCCTCGTAGTAGAAGTCAGTTCCAGTACTGATTTAAATCACCCTGAAACTAGATCATCCTTTGGTAACTCTATGGAAGATAAAAATCGGTTCTGGAGAAGTTGAGGGAAGGAGGTGTCTGCATCCTGCTTCCAGGCAGAGCAATGCAGAGCCTTTCAGGCCACCGCCGCCTAAAGCCAAGCCTGAACGTGGCAGCATCTGCTGCCTTGTGTTTACGCTGTGCAAAAGCGCCTGTGCTATTTCCAAGTCTTGGCTGCTTCTCCTGGTGGTTCAAACTGATACACAGCTGGGTCTCTGGAAGTAAATTCAAAGTACCAGAGTGCTCTGGTCATGGCATGTGACCTGGCCACACAGAAATGGATATTACTGTGTCCCTCCAGTCATTAAATTACTTCTTGTTTGTCCGATAAAAGTAGCATTCTAACTTCAGGGCAGTACCCTCTGAAGAGGGAAAATTGTCATTTGTTGGCTGGGGAGATTACAGGACTAAAACCACGAATCATCAAGGCCAACGTTCACCTAAATCGTAGGAGGTGTTCTTTAGTCTCCTATTAGCTTCTAGTATCTTCTTAGCTGTCTCAATTTTATTTCAGGCTACTAATATTCATGTTGTGGTATGTTTTCAGGAGAAAGGCCTTAGGAATGCTTTAAAGGAAAGCTTAGCTGAAACAACTGAGTATAAAGAGATAACCTAAGGATCTTCCAAGTGCATGAGTTGGTTGTTATATTTCTGCTACGAGGCTTTTAAAATTGAAGCCTGTCTTATATTCCCCTGAGAGGCACTTCCTGCCCAGCAGAGTTCCTGCTGTGTATATTTCAGTTCCCTAAATCATCCCTGAAGCAGTGCTTTCTCCCAAGTCCCCATGTGGAAGATTTTGGAGAGCCTGCTGCAACTGGTGGCGCTCTGATGGGCACCAGGAAAATGCAAATTGCCTGTGATTGCAGCAGGACAGGCCACCAGCTCTGGCTGCTGAGCAGCACGGCACAGAAACAACATCAGTGGCAAAACCAGGAGCAAAAGGGTTGGTGCTTTCTCCAGTGGTTTAGTGATCTGACAAAATGGCTGCTGGGAGCAAAGGGATGGATTTTTTTCCTTCACATACACTTATCAAGAGAAATTGCCCTGGATTTAACAGCATTCAATAGACAATATTCTCAGAATTGTATCTCGTAGGGCTGATACTAGCAAAGCATCCACTGACTTCTGTTTTTCGAAATGTTACTTGACCTCTACTTTTGAACAGAATTTTTTCTATTCGCTGAATTTGGGCCATAGGTGGCACAGCTTCATCTGCTCGGACCAAAAGTTTTTGGAAAACCAGCAGCTTGCCTCTGTCTCCACTCTCTCCACATATTTTTGTCCATGTGAGCATATTTAAATACTTTGTTTTTGGACATGCAGGCCTCTGATACATGTATAAACACTTCTCTTGATGTCTTCATCTGATAATATGTTCCACATTTCCTGCTGCCATCAAAGAGATTTATTTTTTAGGTTCTGCAAAGGTCCAGGCATGAATTTGCACAGAATTCTTTTTGTTGTTGAGCTGTGAATACTTAGAAAGTTTAGATTTACAGGGGTCCAGAGCAGATGTAGATTATACAGTCACACAAAGTCTGTTTTGGAAGAGTCAGCTTCTACATTTCTGCATCTTTCGTGTGATGTGTTACGCAGGCACACAGTGGGTTTCTGTCTAATCTTGCTTGGCTGTCGCTGGTTATGCTCTGGAGGAAGCCTGCTTGTGCTCCATAAAGAAATGAAGGCACAGTGGGAAGACTTGCTGCTGCTTCTGCTTTGATCCTGCAGGGATAAGCTGTTGAACACTGTGAACCAAAGTCTGACAGGAAGCCAGGCTGCAAAGCAGTTTAGATTGAGCCACCGTTCCCTCTGCTCTACTGCCTCCATCCATCGGTTCTGCCTTGTCCTGCAGGTAGGATCTCCAGATAACGGCCCATATCTTTGTCCTGTGTAGGTGAAGCACCAAGCACAGTGACTCTCTGTGACCAGAGGACTGATATGTAAATGTAGTGAGTAATTTAGTAGTGGTAGCAATGAGTAAATAATGGATCCAGCTACTAAAGCAACTTGTTTGATCTTTTGACCTCAAAGTGTTTTTGTCCTCCTGATGACATTTTCCCTTTCATCCATTTTGTCATTAGTACTGATGTACCTTTATTTTGCTTGTATTCTTTGTACCAGAGCAAAATGTTATGTCAATCAGTGCCATGTCTCTGTGACCACTTTATGAAATTAATGCTAATGCATGTGAGTCGAGGAATGGGCATTGGGGCATCAATTCAATCCTGCAAAACATGCAAGATTCTTTTCACCTGATCTTAATTAGAATTGTTCCTTAAGGCTTTGTCTTATCAAAGAAGCAAATTTTATCATTTTTGAAATACATTTTAAACAATGCCTATGTAAGCGTCCAGCTTGCGATTTCCAGTCTCTATCCCTAGATGTCACTGGAAGACAGCATATGCTGAAAATAGTGACACTGAAGCCAGGAGAAATGACTGTACAGCTTAGTTAGGGGAATGTGGAAGTCAAGATTTGGTAAAATTCCCAGGTGGATGCAGGCATGACCCATGTGCAACTGTTCCCCAAATTTCCTCTGCCTGAGAGGTAGAGGATCTGAAAATCTGTCTTTAGATCTATCCCTTCCGTAAGGCAGCTGCACATGATTGCTGACTCCTAGCTCAGTGCAGGAGTACCACAGAGCCCATGCAAGAGGTGTGAGGAAGAGTCCCAGTGCACAACTTCAGAGGGAAGAAAGAAATCTACCGGGAGAGGCAGGAAATGACAGCTATGGCTTCATGACAGGCGAAAGTCAGCTGATGGCAAAGTGTCCCAGAAAGAGGCAGATCTGCCTTAGTGCAGCTCACAGTTTCCACCAACTAGTGCTGCCCCTCCTCAGACAGCAAGCCGGTGCTGGGGGATGAATCATCAGTAAATTATTTGCTTTTGGGGCTTAAACAGTCACTCCTTCTCCACTTAGTTCTCTGCAGGCTGAGAGAAGGGATGGTCTTGGGTCTGGTGGAATGAGGTGGAGAAGAGCTCAGTGCTTGTGTGCATGGAGGCAATAAGAGTGACTGCATGCCAGACCCAGCTGTCTACAGGAAAGAAGTTGTGAGGATCCAGCCATTCAAAGCCATTCAAAAGCATGGCAGAATTCAAAGGAAGGACTGTTAGGAATGAGAAGTTTGTACATGATGGTCCTCTCCAGTGCCACTCCAAACTGGCTGGTCCCATAAGGGTGTTTGAGTGGATCTAGGGATGGACAAGGTCTAGGGGGGGACCTCTTCCCTTCCCACAGCTGTAAGAGTTTGAAGCAGCCCATTAGAGATGGGCTCCTCAAACGCTCTCGGTCATTTGAATTTCAGTGGAAATTTTTTTCTTGTAAGGAGGCGGAAACCAGTTTTTAATATCTATAGGATCAAAACTATAACTGACTCTTATTAAAACTCTTACAGAAGAGAAAAATGCTCTGATTTGGTGAATGCTCCTAGGACTTTTGCTAAGAAAGGACAAAAGTTGTCACTGCATGATCTTTAAGGAAGTCAATTCCTTCCTGAGCTGAAATTGTACAAAGTGTGAAGTGTATTCAGCACTTGATTCAAATGTTGTTATGAGTCAGAAGACTTTCTCTTGACCTTAGCAGGATTCAGGTAGATAAAGGGAGCTTTGTAAAACTCAACCTTCCTTTTGTACTTTAACCTTTTTTATTATTCTTATCATTATTAGGAGCGAAGAATCAGCTACAGTACAATGACTTACAAGATTATGTGATTAGAAAGTATGCTGTGCCCACAGGACCAGAGTTTCTGAAACTCTGGAGTCAGTTATATATGACTGGAGTTAACTTGCATCAAGTGAGAACCTGGTTCATGGGCATGTGATTGCAGTCAATGCCAAGGCAGAGCTCCAGAGAAATGTGTTGGTAATTGAAACCTGTTTTCCTAAAATAATGCATGTCTTTCTGGTTAAAGCAGGGATGTGTTCCCTGTCTTTGCAGAGGTGTACAGGAGCGTAAGCCAGGCTCAGTGATGGAAAAAAACAAATTGGCCTTTCACCAGCACCTGCTGGAGTAACTTGGTTGGTTCCATCCCCACAGAGCTGAGGGTGCACTCCATGAGAGTAATGTCCTACCATGCAGCTGTAAGGACTCGTTCCTGCCCAAGGCCCTGCCTAATCTCATCATTGGTAAGACCTCAAACCACAAGTTGCACCCATAAATAGCTTGGGTCCAGCAGCCTCCCTGCTACCATCCTTGCAGCTGTATTACAGAACAAGCTCTAATCCAAAATGTAGCCTAACATCTTCAACTCACATGTGGAGGGAATTGCTAATACTCTGTGGGGATTCTTCCATATAAATAAATAAATACACATGCATAGCATTTCCTGCAACATAAGAAGGCACCGAATGATTTTACTTTTTCCTGGTATTGTGGTATTCTGGTTCTGTTAAGGACAACTATGTGGAAAGTTCTAGCTGCTGCTGGAAATATTAGCCCTGAAGTAAGGGGACTTGTTGAGATGCCTTATTGCCTCTTCCTTTTGGGGCTTGTAGAGTGGGCCAGGTCATTCTGCATTATGTCACTCTCAGATCTGGCAGCTGTAGCCTACTGCATGCTGTGATCCCATGGACACTTAGTTCTATGGAATAATGACAGCCGCCTCAGCCAGCAGGCAGCACCTCATTGTTCCCGGGGCAGGAGCAGTGATCTCTTTAGCACAAAGTGCTAAAAACCACAACTTGAAAAGAGAAAAAGGAGAGCAAAGCAGCCAACAGCAGAAAACTGGGACTGAGCTCACACCAGTGGGTCAGACGCTGGTCCCAGCTGCATTCAGCCTGGTCTTGAGGAACAGTGGTCATTTCAGGTAAGTGGCTTCACAGTAGCATTTAACCTTCATATACATTATTTGAAGCATGTCACGTGTGATAGAAATTTAAGAGTCAGAGGGTCTTACGTGATCCATGGTGGTCCACATACCTTACTGCACAGGCACGGCAGGCTAACTCAGGCATGTAAATGTACCCAAGTGCTACAGAGAGATCTGCAGCCGAGGCTGCTCTCACTTGTGCAGAGCTCAGATGAAGCCTAAAGGGGTCTTCCAATTTTCTGTAAGAAAACACATGAAGAGAAAGCTTTAGGTTAAGCTGTTCCCCACAAAGGTGCACATGTGAGGAAGAGTCTGGCTGAGCTACTTCAGAGAGAAAAAAGGTGGTCTATAAATAATGCCAGGAAACAGGCTATGATTTTGTGACAGATGAAGATCTACTAATGATCATACCACTGAAATTAAACTATGAGTTGCTCCTACTAAGGATAAGAATGCTATTTACAATACTAGGAGCTGCCCTTCAGACCAGGAGCCGATGGTAGTAGACAGTGTACAACACTACAAGATAGTGCCTGCACCTCTCCAAATGACTTGAACAGTCAGCATCGTTTGTGAGTGTAGGAACAGAATTTCAGAACCATCAGGTTTGATGGCATAGGTCTTACATGATTCCCAGCTGCCTCCAAATGTGAATTGAGAGATGACAAAGCAAGCACAGACAAAATCCTGATGCAGGAGTCAGTCCCCGCCCACTGACTTCACTGGTGGCTGTGCACACCCAGGCATGGATGCAGCCCACGTGGGCAGCCAGCTGCTGCTGCACCACCTTTGGAAACTACCAATATTACTCAAGAACAGGCTCCAGTGAGTCTCTTAGGTGCCTGAGTGCCTATTGATTCCTTTGGGACTGTAGGCACCTAAATGTATTTCTCTATTTGACTCAAAGTTTCCCTAATCCTCTTACTGTCTTCTCTTTCAGGAAATTGAATGAGTGGAACCAGCTTGTTTGTTTGGGAAGCAGAGAGGTTCTCTAGGAAGAAAGGACATGCAGACGTGTTATGGAACATATTCATTACAAGATATAGAATTCCAAACCAAATAGTTTGCAGGTCAGATAAAGTATAATCCTTAACAATTTCATTCCTGGTCTAGATTAAAACTGTAAATATAACTTGAGCATTGGAACTGCTGCAAGCAACAACTCCTCATAAAACTTACAGACCAAGCTCATCAGTCTGGATATCAGAAAACCATTTGGAATTACATTTATACAGATTGTCTTGGGTCAGTTTAATTGAAGTACTGCCCATTTAAATGTTGTGGGCTCAGTGTCAGTTACTTTCTCAATATAAACATTTTGTGTAAGGTTCCTGTCTCGTTGCTAAAGACAGAAATATGCTTTAATGCTTCCTATAAGAGATGAGCTTGGTCATGCATTGGAAGTGTGGATCTCTTACCTGCTGGGTAAGATCTGGCTGGTTTCAACTTTGTTAACAGATTCCCACCAAAGAAAGCAGCTGTAATCTGGGCTCTGCAGCTCTCCTTAGCTCAGGAACTGCATGATGGAGCCCAGCCCATGGCTGATTTTGAGACCAGCAGCCATGGTGAACACGTATCCTGAAAAGAAGTCTGTCTTTAGGAGAAGTTATATTGCTGGAAAACATAGATACCAGGCTCAATTGGTCTTTTGGAGTCTATCCGTTGCATTCTGGAAGAAGCCATCTATAACTAATTTTGCAGTCGTTTCTTTTGAATGCAAAATAGAGAGTAAAGGTTTCAGATTTGGATCCACAGCTGGGAACGCAGATCTAAATCAATGTTATTTTTGTCCCCAAATTGGCAGTCATACAGCAATTTTGACAACTGGAGAAAAGGTAGCACTAAAGCAGTTTTCTCCCAACTGAAGAGCTGCACTGATTTGTATTGCATAATAGAAGGGTTGTTCTGAGGATTTGTGGCATTGCTTTTAATTAAATGTTGATGATTGAGACCCAGCTGGAAACTGATTCCTTGATCAGCTCTTTTGTAAGAAAAGAAATTAGGTCTGGCTCTTTGGATGAAAAATTGAGGTTTCATGGGACTGGTAACTGTTCTGGAGGCATGGAATGGAGTTCTGCTGGAGGTTAGATCTGAAAGTCATAAATTGTTCATGTTTTTGAGCAAATACCTTTTACAAGTGAAACTGGATACATTTGATAACCCAGATAGGCAGAGCCTAAGAGTGATTTTAAAGGCATCTTTGCATTTTATCAGGTTTCCAAGATTTCTCTCCTTTCTTTACCAGTAGCAAGTATCCCTCCCCAGCATGTTCCCAATGTCCTCTCTTCTTACCAGAAAGAGCAGCGTTGTTGGGGATTTTTCCTGCTGAAATACAGTGTTCATCTGGCCACCTTTTCCAGCTCCTCTGACTCCTTTCTGTCTTCTTCAAACCTTGATCCTGTCTCTCCAGCCCCTTTTCAGCAGGAAAGGCAGAGTGCAAAAGTGACTTCCCAATAGTTCCTTGGTGCTGTGCCAAGATTTGAAATTCAGACTTATGGATTCAGGCAAAGGGATGGCCCCATGTGTCTGCAGGAGACCTCTTCTAAGGAACCATGGAGTTGGGAGATGTCAGAGACCGAGAGGTTAAAACCTCTGAAGATAATAATGGATTTAATTTACAGCCTTGGAAGGAGCTAGGGTTAATGTGATGAAAAGATATATGGATCTTAAGCAAGAGAATTATAAGCCTATGTTTCTATAGTTATAAGTAAAAATACGTGTTGGGTGATTTGGTGAAGGGTTTTAAGTATAGTAATGTGATTCTATAGTTTAAGTTAAGAATTTAGATGTTATAATAGAAGTGCATAGGTGTACGTGACCTGGCACTTGATTGGTAGAAGAACAGACGCATTGCAGCAAAAAGTACTAGAGGTGATAGGTTATCAAGTTAAAACAAAGTTTCGTGTTAATTGCTTATTGGACCAGAAAGTTATAAATTACCATGTAACCCTGAAACCCGGGACTATCCTCTGTTATGGCGACTTGTTACTTAACCTCACGACCTTTGAGACTGAAGTCTTGTTTGTTATTTTAAGTAATAAATCGTGTATAACTGCGATGGTCCCATCTCTTCAATCGAACTCCAGCGAAAAGCATCGGGCTAGTGATGCGACGCGGGGAAAACCCGTCAGGAGAAAAGGTGCAGGATTGAAATTTTCATATTGCTGGAGGGAGAGCATCAAGCAAGGTGATGGATGAGGTGGGAGGGAAGGGGCTGGTCAGCTCTGTCCATCATAAAAATTCTGGAAACAAAATGAATGCTTGTTGCACCAATAAATGCACCCGTCTTCAGCATAACAACATACTTCATTCTAGACAAACCCAGTCTCTCTGTCCACCCCACCAAAGAACCCAAGTAACTAAAATCATCTTGCAGAGCATGAAATTTCTTTGGAATGAACTGTTTAATATCTATTTCTGCTCTTACTTAATTGTAACCCACTTTTCCCAGAGGTGAGTAATTGAAGAGCTACTGGTAGTTTAGCAATAATGTTTAATGAGCTGAGAAATGATCTGCTTGTAGGAGGAGTAGTAGCTCTCTGCATATTAACCTCGTGAGCTGGTTAGTGAGAAAAGAAAATATGTTATGTCATGGACCTGCAGCTTTCAGTCTTCAGCTCCTGGGCTGAAGTCACTCCTACCATAGCCAAGCCAGGCTTTCAGAGAAGTATTGCCTGGGTCTGTCAGGCTAATAACAAAACCAGGTTCCCTCTCAGTGGGTTCTCTGAGCATTTAAGCATTACTCTATTTTTTAGCTCTCCTGAGAATGCCTAGCCATGGAAGTTACTGCATACCTGGGATTTAAGCTTCATTGTTGAAAATGGTATGTTTAATCACAGGGAAAACAAGTGCTTGTGAAGTCACCCTGCCCTTAAAAGCAAAATCCTGGAGGAGACCAAAGGTATTTTACAACATGATAGACTCGGCAGTGGCTGAAGCTGATGAAGTTACCATTATGGGGTTATTTCCAGGTAGAAGCCATAGTTCCTTGTCACCACTGCAATGCCACAAGGAGAATAATACCAGACATTGGTGAGTGTAAAAGTTGACACCCCTAGTTAGTACTGGATTTACTGGCTGATGGGGGAGATGGCAGAAGGGATGGACAGAAAGGGAGTATTCCCTGATATTAATGCTGCTAGTGCAGTATGTGGTCCCTGTTAGGTATAGAGAGAGGCTGATATAATTTTCAGCTCCCCTCCTGAAATGTAGTTTTGGAAAAATGTGAGTGAACAATTGCTTTAGAAAAGCAAAATCTCTACAAAGAACCTGGCATGACAACGGGGACCTCCAGATGTTTTCTCTCCAGCATTAAATAGAGCTTTTTCTCATACTTTTGCTTGGGCTGAAGTGCTGGCAGCTTTCATTTCAATGTCCAAAGAATGTAAAAAGCCACCTCCATTGCAGGTTCATTAATACAAAAGAGAGAGAAGATCAAATCTGGAAGGGGAACTGAGTGACCTAGTTCTCGGCCTTCACAATGAACACCCCTGGTCTTTTATCTGCACAATAAGCAGACTTTTCTACAACACACTAAATAAAACAGTTGATCTGGCAAGAGGGAAGAAATATGATGGTAGAAAAATGGCCATTAGAAGTATGGGCTTCAGCTCCACCAGCAAACCCAAGAGTAAATATCCAGTCAACATACCTGTAATGAGTGTCATCTGACAATCTCAGCTTTTGTCCATTTAACTGAAATCCAATTTCTATTTTAGAGTGATGGATGTGGCAAAAACACACATTAAAAAACTATTTTAGATTCACTTGGGTCCTAAATAGTAATTTCTATAAATAATGTTGGCTGTGGTGGTGGTCTGTTGCCACATTTCTTCAGTCTAATATTAACACCAGTGTTTAGTGCTGTTTCCTTTTGATGTCGTTTAATTTCTGTAGCTTTGTGTTCTATCGGTTGTAGCTAAGTAAAATAAGACTGCAATTTAGTTATACCATAATTAGCAGTTCTGGTCAATTAGAATGCAGTTAAGTGCTGTGCAAACCCGTTATGGTAGAAAGCAATGCTGAAATAAGAACTTGGAGTCTCAAGTTAAAGGACAGTGCTGTGCCTGTGCAGCCCCCCCAGGCAGTTTGAACTCAGCATGTGTAAGATATAGCCATAAGCCTTCCCTGCCATTTGCCAGGATGAGAGTACCCGAGCCCTTTTCTCCCTTTTGCCAAAGACCAGGGGTTTGTGGTCCACTGTCCTTGATGGATGTACCAGATGGACTTTTCTCCTGTCACTCCAAATCTGGCTGGTGAGAGGAGGCCAGGATCCCGCCTTAATGCTGCCCCATGGATTGTGTAACCCACAAGCCATCAAGGAATGGGTACCACACAGCCAAGGCAATACCCCTCAACCTTCTCGTACAGATCCTTTGCATATGAGACCTCCCCCAGGGGCTGGGACAGCGCAGCAGAGTTAGTTTGCTACTGCCAGCTGGACCCCCAAAACAGCCACCCACACCCACTCAGCCTAGAGCTGAGCCTCTCCCAGCCCCTCTCCTGGATGTTCCGGGTGCCATGGCAAGTGTCAGCTGCTGGATCCAGGAAGTATTAGCACTGACTGCTGGCCCCAGCGTCTGAGCAAACACAGTTGCTACTTTTGCCCTTTTGCCTCTGCAGCACTAGCCAGCAGTCACAGGGGACACTGGCACTTGTGGGACCTTCAGGCTGCAGGGTGATGCTGAGATGAGCTGAGCTGAGAAGGACTTAGCTGGGAAGTTCCTGCAATGGGGCAGGCAACTGGTAATGAACCAGGAGTCCTGCTGTGGGTAAGCAGGTTCAGGAGAATCCATGCTCTAATGGAATTAGTCTAATACGCTGTACCAGCAGGAGGTTGTGCAGTCTGGGCAGACATTAGATGGCACTAAAAACTGCACTTTTCAGAGGCTCATTCAATTAGAAATAGGATTGAGACCTGCCCGTGCTTGCAGGTCACCAGGAAGCACCCTGTACAACTGGAAATTATAAGCACAGCCTAAAAAAACAATTACATAAGACACCTCCACAGACTATTTGCTCGAACAAGTTCATTTTCATTGGGCCTCTGGTAAAACTATCTGGAAGAACTGTGAAAGTATTTCAAGTGGTCACTGACCACTGGTGGTAAATTGCTGCAGATGCAAGGTGTAGCTTGTGAATGTCCTCAGACTTTACATGGCAGGGCTCCTGGTGCAGGCACCTCTGGAACTGTAGGGGTTTTGAAATGTCCCTGTGGCACTGGATAAAAGAGATGCTTATTGAATTGCTCTCACAGTTGTGAATCATGATGGTAGCTGGTCCAGAGACATTACTGTGGGGCCCACTTATTGAAGCTTAATTGAAGTTACTTCAAATTCAAGGCAAAGCATGCAATGCCTTGAAAATGGGGAAGGGCTTCTGAGCAGCTAAACCAAATCTTTTAATATCATATAAGCCATTTGTTCACTTAGCCACGTCAGAGTTAACAAAACCAAATGTTGTCAACTCGCAGTTTAATTGCAATGCTGGTAAGCCTCATGGTAGCTCTTTGGGTTTGTTTTGTTTGGTCTATTTTGAAGTCAAAACAGCTTGTAAAGGTAATCAAGTATAGGAGCTTTTGATTCTTTTGTTTACCTGGTTTTGCTTTTAAATAAGTGATTTACTCCTTCTGCTTGAATGAATGAATTCTTGAATGAATGTAAATTCCTTGCCCAAAAACCTGTCAGAGAATATTTGAAAGGTAGGCTTGGACAAGGTTTTGCTCAGCCCAGCCAATATAATCTACTCTCTGAAGTGCCTGATGAGGATCTCAAGACAGGCTAAATTAAGGATTGTTGTTGGGGATGGAATGTTTAGAGGCACCTCGTATGACTGAACCCTTTTTGCTCCCACAAGCATCCCCTGGCAGACTGGTTACACTACTCTTTGCGTACCAAGGGGTTGCATACTGGTTTTGTGCATTCATTCATCTCTGGCAGTTTGCTTTCTGTAATTCTTCAGCATGAGTTTCAACCTGTCTATCCATGTTTAGGAGAGCATTTGCTGGTAAACAGCACAAGCGGAGGAGGCAGTGGAACACTGACGTGCTGCTGTTTTCTAGCAAAGTGAGCCCTGGAAATTTGTTACCAGTGCATTCATGATCTGTTCAGGGCTGAGAAAAGCCTTGAGCTGTCTGCCCCTCAGTGAATTAGATGGAAATGAGAGAACTCTCAATCTCTGAAAATCAAACCTTGAAATCTTTCCAAACACTCTGAGCCTGGCTTTTCACAGGAGGCTGCTCAGACAACGCAGTCATGGAAACTCACTTTTATTCCATTTGAGGAGTCCTGTAGTGGGTAGCCAGAACAACCAGATGTGAAGCAGACGTGACACAGTTGGTGCAATGTCCCATCGGAAACACAGGTGGGTGACACAAAACAGGAACCTGCAGGCTCCACTGCCCTGTGCTGCAGGGCCCTGGAGGCCTCTGTGAAAATTGTCTGCTTGAACCTTATTTCAGTGAGAGTCGCAATGGGGTTTGTGTGAGTCTACATATTAATGAGGCACACGGTCATTGTCAGTAATCATTCAACATCATACATACAGATATAAAGTGTTGGCTCTCATGTTGGAGAGTTCTAAAATGAACATATGTGTCTTCTAATTTTATTCAGCCAAGCAGACTTTTAGCTCTCATGAAATCTCTTGGGAGAAATCCTTAAATTTAACGTACTGTTTTCTGTCACTGAGGTGATGGTCAATTTAAGGTGTTGCGATGTTATATTTTTTCCCCCAAGTATCCATTTAAAGTATCTTTAGGTAGAAATTAGTTTTCTGTGTTAATCGTTTCAAGCAGCAGTTTCAACTACAAATCTTCCTTTCTCATCCAGACCTGTCCTGTACAGCACAAAGCTGCATCAATATTCTTATATACTGCAGCAGGCCAGCTAGGATAAACAAATGCATCTATGGGAATGAAGTAACCTTTAAATTTTAATGTTACTGAAAGATGTAAGAACAGCAGGAAGCAAAAACAATGACAATTTATTATCATAGCTGTCCTGGCATTGTTTTGCACAATTAGTATTACTTTTTTCAATACTTTGGGTGTCCCTTTCTGGCTAATGGGACCCTTCTGATAACAGCTGCACATTAGGGGCAATGTAAGCAGAGAGAAAGAGCTAGTTCCTGCTCTGAAGGTAGGAAAAGAAGGGGTTCAGAGGAAGGCACACAACTTACAGGCAGAAGGTTGTGAAATGAGCCACTAATAATGGGCTTGCAGTGAGATCTCTCTGGCTTGCTGCAGTGTTTTCCTTTTAAGTCCATATTATCATGGCAGGCATTTAAAAATAGGTGCACACAACAGAAAGACTGCAGAGTCCTTCCCTCTGTGATTTGTGTTGAGACAAATACGTCTTCCATTGTTTGGATGTGCACAGTGACTACTTGGTGCATTTTAATATAGATAGTTGTAAGTGGCTCTTTCGCAGAGATTACAACAGAACATGAATTTAGGTGGCCACATTGATTCATTACCAGCTTCCAGTAAGATAATGTAGGAAGTGAACATGAAAATCAGTAAGACAAGCAAAATGGAATAGCTTGAGATAAGCAGGGGGAGACAGAAGAAATCAATGTCATCCAGCTACTATGACAGTGAGACAGAGTCCATAGGAGATCGTATTAAATTCTTAAGTCAAATATTTCCAATACTGATCGGTAACATCACCTGTGACAGTAACTGTAACAGGGATTGGCATCAGTATATTCACATGATTGCAGTAAAATTCTCCAGACAACCAGTGATCTTTTCCTCCTACAAATTATTACAGTAAGTTTATGGCTGTGCCAGGTTGTGTTTTCCAGGAATAACCTTTATATGTTTAGTATAGGGAGATTTATTGAGAGAAGATCAAATATTAACCTGCATTTCATGACCTGGAAAAAATATGCCACATTAGGAATAAAGACATTGACTCTTACCTGATTGCTGATTGTGGGTGTGCACAGATACATAAATAAATAAATAGATAATACAGCAAGGTCCTCTGATTGAAAGTGATTATTAATTTCATTCAGGCCACTTGCTCAGACGTTTGGGAAAGATGGTGTATTGTCAATAGGAAAACGGATTGAATGTTTTCTTTCTCCCCTTTTTTTTTTTGCAGAGTTTCTTATTTTTGTAAGTAAGCAGCTTGGCACTGTGAGAGTGAAGGCTTTTATTTCTTTTCCCACCTAGGACCGTGTCATACAATACATTATCAACATCTGATATTAAATGCATAATGCAGATTGTATTTTTCACAGTATTTCCCCACTGACTATGGAGTCTCTCTCTCATTCAAAGTTTTTGGGTCACGCCACTGAATAGTGGTTATTACATTTCATTAGATTCTGTTTGCATTTTGAAACCTCTCTTTAAGCATTCTTCGGACAAATGAGGCATAGTCAGAGCATGGTTGAGCCTAGCTCAAGAAGTATAATGTGAAGGCAAAGGTGCTGTATTACCATTAAAAAAAGTCTTTTCTCAGGAGGCAATAAAGGTCTGTTCCACAGCCCAGTGAAACAGCCTGGCTGCTAAAGCCAGAGTGACCCTCGCACCAGCTGTCCAGGACGCCTGCAGCTGTAGGCCTGAGATGATTTACTAACACCATAAAGAAGATGGAGACATTTGCCTTTTTGCAGGCATTTGATAGTGAAGGGGAATTCCTGAGAATATCATAATTTTCTGCATAGGTCTGCTACTAATTCTGGGGGCTTTTTTTGGTTAGTTTTTTTACAATTTCTCAAATAAGAAGTCAACCTTCATTTCTTCTGGCTTTTTACTCATCATCATCATCAGTCCTTTGAAATCTGTCAGCCACTCCAACCTTGGATTTAACAGCTGAAAAATGTCCTAAAACCCTAGGGGTTGTCTTACTAGGGCCTTGCAGCAGCAGAAAAACTAAACTCATAATGTGTATTATTTTCTTTTCCTGAAGTCTGCAGCCACACAGTTTACACCTGATTTATTTCTAATACCACGTGCTGTTAGTGTTTTTCCCTTCCACTGGGATATAGCTGACATTTTTCCTCTGGAGATGGATTAACATATATTTTTCTACACTGAGCAATATTTTAGTACCTAGACATAACAGTGCTATAACAGCCCCCCTCTGTGTTGCCTTTGTTCCAAGCATCAGAGAAACAAGTACTTGTTTATGCTGAGGTTCCCATCTGGAGATGTATCCAAATTCTCTTTGAAGTTTGCCTTTTGAAACTTGGGAGAATCCTGCCTAGGCTGGTGATTCTGTAGTAAAGACTGAAGTTGCCTTTTCCTGAGTTTATAATGTGAAGTATTGGAAGATACAACCACTTGTCTCTGTGCAACATTTCTTGTGTTGCTCTTATTCTTCATTTATTTAGCAGTTTCCATGCTTACGACTCATTTAATTTCTAAGGAAAAGAAAAGCATGCTGACAACGTTGACTTGCTTCTTTTCTGGGGCAGGTTTGCTAAGCTTCCCTGTGTCCCCAGCTTATGTCTTGGGAGAGTCTAAATATAAGAATTAGTCTGGTGATGTGACCCAGCTCAAACGCCAAATTGGAATTTTCACCCTTAAATGTACAGCTACCAGGGATGATGCTTCCAAACACAATATCTTAGTTTTCAGAAAAATACACAAAAGTATGTCCCAGCTAGATTTTGTTTCTCAATGAGATCATAACTTTTTTACAGAAACACCTTATGAAAACCTTGCACTACATAATAACCTTTGTGAATAATTGGATTGTGCTTTAAACAACTTTTTCAATGAATTTTTTCCAGGAGACCATTTTTCATTTATAAAGCATCAGTGAAGGTATTTGTGAGGAATTCATTACCATTACAGATTTGGCACCTTATTCATTTGTGTTAAAATGCTCTTTCTCTGTGTCCAATATTATCTAAAGTATTTCCAAATATTGCCATCAAATTGTCTTCCTGTAGTCATAGAGAGAGTAAAACTGCCCTTTTTTATGCAGATACAAAAATAATAATTTATCTAAGCAACAGTAAAGCACCAGCCATTCCAAATAGGTCTTTTAAATCAATTTTCCTTCTTCCATTGCCTAAATAATGCAATTCCTCACATTTTCATTGCTGTAAACACAGCTGCATTCCAATGTTACTGCATTCATTTCAGCTGCATTACTCTGATGTGATGCAACCCAATGACAGGACAGCAATTGCACTGTGAGACATGACGAAAAAATGGGAGCATTTCCACCAGCAAGATGCACTCACTTAGCAGCAGACCTGAAATGTGGCATTTACAGGAATTTTTAACAGACCTCTTCTCTGGAGAAGGTGCATCTTTATATGTGTGTCTTAACTAAACTTATCTCTGGTGACATTTGTAATTCCACCTATTCTAGATTTAGTAGGAGAAGATTATATGAAAGCCAGTTAATCTTGCCTTTCTTTCTCTTTCTTGGGAAATGTATGGTCTTGGTGTATTTTAGGCAATTGCCTGGAAGTAAGACAAATGAAAAAATTGTCTATCTGTTCTATGCACCAGAAGTCACCTATCTGTGACTTGCTATTTGCAGTCTCCCATCTCATCCTGGCAATTTTCAGGAAGGGAGCCAAGTCAGAAACCAGCCCTTATTTCTGTCACAGCAAAAGGAAGACATCACTGCCATCCTTCTCCTCCTTCACCTCTGCATCATGCACTGGAAATTAAGAGGATGGCAGGAGTGAGTCAGTGTTCCCGACTCCGCGAAAGTCAGCCTTTCCAGAATATCTTTTGAGTGTAACTCTCCTGTTAGTTACTGTCTTGAAATAATGCATTTGCCTTAAAATAAATCATCTCTCAACCTATCCCCACGCACACATATGGTCTGCGGTCTCCTACATCTTGCTGGGGTTGACGAGACTGCAAGGAGAGCTGCGACAGAGCAGAGCCAAAACCCTCAGGACTTGTAGTCCAAACAGCAGAACAGATAGAGGTAGAAATGGAAGTAGCAGCATCCGAAGTCTGATGTGCCCATGAAGGTCAGTTGTTAGTGGCTTTCTTGCTTGCCAGAAAGGACCTTGTAAGAACATGACTCTGAAGTTTCTTGAGTATTTTGACAGAATGGTTTCCTGTCTTGATTGAGGAGCCTTAATCCTGTCTTGATTGAGGAGCCTTAATCCAGAATCACACAGATATGTTTTTACAGGATAGAACAGGATCTCCTGTAAGTCCGACCGAGGCCATGACTGAAAGGTTATTTGCTTTCATTCTCTTTCCAGAGATGTAGTGTTTTCACTTTTCAGAAGCATACATTAGTTCTTTAATTTAATTTCAAACAGCACAGAGAAGTGATTTCTTTGAGGCTTCTTCTCTGCAGAGCAGAAGAGGCACCACTAATCAAGGTTAGAACTGTGAATCATGATATTTTGCTTCTCTGACTCTGGTACAATATATTTTAGGCTTTCAGATCCTATGGCCTGTACTGCTCTTTCTGTACTTGCAGGCTTTCCCATGGTGTGAACACCTCGTGCTTAGGGTGGGCAGCACTTCATGGCTACCCATCAGTGCCATGGAAGGAGACAAGTGTGCCCTCAAAAAAAATTCTGGTTTTGGGCTAAAGGAAATTTCCTGCTGCAGTGAAAACGGGCCTCACTTTGTTACCTGTGATGGAGCCAGGCTGTTTTACACCAGTAAAGAAATTAGGAACCAAGGACAAAGCAGCCTTAGCAAAAGAGATGTGGGAGGTAATCACTCCTGTTTTGCCAGTAACACAGTCAGGTTTAGAGCTTTGTTTAAGTGGGGGCACTCAGCTCTTACCAGCTTAACTGGAAACCAGAAGACTCCATATTCTATTATATCAGATCTACATAACATTTGCTACTCCTTGGGGAGGATCTTCAACACACAAAACTCCTAATGCCTTTTCAGACACCTCTGTGTGTTTTTTGGAATGTCCTAGGCAATCACAAGGCTCCAGCACTTGAGCATCCATAAGCTTCTCATAATTTCATTAAACATTCATTACATCTTTACTCAGCAATGTGCATTTTCTACAATTCTTGGTCCTACTCTGTGCTTCATTTATAGTAATAAGGCTTTTTAAATACTCTCTTTTGGAAGCTTTTTGTTGCCTTTTTTTTTTTCTTCCAGAAGAGGGAAGGAAGGCAAGAAAATAACGGCAGAGATACACAGGAGCCGTTTAGCAGGGATGCTTGGCATAACCTCATTAGTAAAAATTGTGAGAAATAATGAGGAAGATAGGGAAGGCATTGTTGAGACGTATCTTGGATGTGGTGTTAACTATGATGTAAAAACTGTTGTCTTGTCCCTTGGTGAAAGCAAGAGGATGTTTATCCTTCAGCTGAGCCCCACAGCTTGTTCATCCCACTCACCATCCCGCAGTGAGGAGGCAACAAGTACTCCAGTCCCGTGGTTTGCCCTGCTGCTCATCAGTTGTGGATGCCCATCTTGCTTCAGATGGTAATTAAAGCAGCTCCCTCCTGTGGGACATGATCCTGTCTCCCCTCAGGTTCACTTTCACGTGGTGCTCAGCAGCTTTGCCGACTGTGCAGCTTTTGTGGGGCCACAGCAGAGCACGGAGTAAACCACAGAGAGCAGGTGAGACAACTTTTGGCACCTGATTCTTATCCCTAAAATGACTCCTGTTTGGAAAATAAAGTTCTGCGCATACTTTGTACATACACCGTGTTAAGACACTTCCAATGAGGTACATTTTAGTTGCTCCTACAGCAGAGAGATGTGCAGGCTACTTTGCTCTTTCCAGGAAACATCAGCCAGGCAGGAGGTAGAGCAGGCTAGAATTCCCTCTGCCCAGCCCAATCACACCTTGTGCCTCAGGTCCACTTAGGCAAGTTTGAGCATCCTGTGGTGCCTCTCCTGGCCTTTTGTGATGGTGAGAGTCCAAAAAACTGCATGCAGGCACGTATGTAAAGACAAAAATCCCTCCTAAGAAGCCCTAGAAAAGAAATGCTCTTCTGAAAAGAAATAAAAGTATGTTATATAAAAAATGGCATTGTTCTTGATTTTTCCTTCTCTTTGTGAAATTGTCTCTTATTTTCCAAAGAGGAAATACAGTCCTTAAATTAGATCTCACAGGGATGCTGGCTCCAGAATTGTGAAAATTAATACACAAGCAATTAAATTTGAAAACAAAAAAATCCCAACAATGAATCAGGAAAGAAGTCACTGACATTAAAACCAGAGTTATGCAAATTAAGTCATAAACTCTCAGCCAAATTTAGGAAATTTTTTGATCTTTAATTCACTTCACTCTACCATCAGAATCCTTCTTGCCTATTTTCCCCCAGGATAGAAGTCCATCATTAAGTAATGGATGCATAAAACCCTCTTTTTATTTCTTCCTCTAAATAAAACTCTTTATAGGAAATGCTGGAGAGGAGCAAAAATTAAGGATGAAAAGAAACTACAGTGATGGTAAGTGACAAACAAAGCCAGGGCTTGACAAATTAATTTCATTCTCTGAATTACACTGATCTTATTTGCAGGGTCATTATATGCATCTTTGTTTTAGACTTCTGGAGAGTCCTACACATAGAGAAAGGAGTAAAATACAGTCTTCATTTGATGTGAAGTACACTGAGTGTTGATTTACTTGCTTTTTTATAAACAGCTGGACTCTTGCAGTACTAGCCTGCAGAATCAGTAAGGCTATCACTGTGCCATTAGCAAACAAACCTCTGAAGCCACACCATCCATGAGAAAGTGGAGTCGTGAGGCCTTCAGGTAACTCAGGAAAATTTGTTGTATGAAATCAAGGGAGAACTGCAACTTTTCAGGGTGGCTGGTGGGCTATGAAATTTGTACTTTGGCTTTAATAATGTTGTGTGCTTTTATTAATCTACCCAAAACACTTCAAGTGATCAATACACGTGACAGCCTGGACTGTGCTGCTCAGTACTGGGATCGCCCTGCTCTGAGCAGGCCTTCATGGCTCCCAGGCAAGGTGTTTCCTTCTTCCTGGGGAAGAGACTTAGTGCCAGACTGATTGGTGTTTTAAAAAAGTCGTGGCCCACAGAGATGTTCACAATTATCTAGAAAATATATCCACAGCTGTTAGTGTGGGTAGCTAGTTAGAAACATGGAAAGGCAAAGTCAAGTAGGTGGAGATTAGAAAGAGGCACAGAAAACTTCTGCAGTAATCTTTGCTCAGTTTGTCATGAATATGTGTTATGACACAAGCAGATCTTTGGCATGGTGTGTAATGGCCTCAGCACCTTTTGTTTTTGCAGCCAGTTGGTTCCTGGGGAGGTGGTGGTGGAGAAAGGGAACTGCTGTCTCTCTGTCAGTAGTGCACTATTCAGAGCAGAGCTATAGCTGTTCATCTTAACTCCAGGAAAATCTCTATACATTTCAGCAGCCCAGCTATAATTAAAAGTAGTAATTGATAGGGGATTAAAGGCTGTATCATTAAAAATTACTTGACCTTACCACTATAGATTATTAGATTACTGAAGATAAGGAGGCACTTTCCAATAGGACTCTTTTACTCTTCCAGATTATTCTTGACAGCTCCTGTAATAAAAATGTCAAGATAGCTGTGTCGAATGCCCTTGAATTAACAAGGCACATTATCATGTTTGCAAATTGTTGCCAAATTACACTCATCAAATGCATATTTTACTCCACTGATTGTTCCCCTCACAGTAATACAGTACTAAGACTCTAGAGATGGATGTCCTTGTGCAGTGGCATTTCTGTCATGTTGTCAAATCCCATTAATCTTCCTTTGGTTCACCTGTGCTTCTAAAATACCTGCAGTATTACTTGCATTTCTGTACTATTATGTATTATACTTGTCTAACACATATTATCTATGCAAGCGACAAACCTTGAAAGTGGCATTAGAATTACAGGCCCTTTGTAGGGGGGATGAAGGCTCTATTGTCATTCATTATACAAGGAAATTAATTGAAGTGCTGAAAGAAATGGTATAAGAGCCTCTTCAAAGTGATTGAATGTAGGGAGTCTTACATTAGCAAAAGATTGATTCTGGTAGACCAGAAAAATATCTGTGGAGTTTTGGAGTTGTTTTTTTAACATTTCTAAGCACTGCATAAATAACAAGCATTGCCAATTAATAACATTTTCACAGTCTGTCTTATGAGACAGATAAATAGATAGATAGATAGCTGCATAACAAAATTTATATCTATATGAGATTCCGATGTAGATTGCATAGAAATTTCAATAAAATATGCATTGATAGTAGTTACACATATTACTTAAATCCCTACTTTGGCATCTGAGATTTGTATGAACATCTCAGTTTTCATATTAAAAACATTCATGGCCCCTGAGATCAAGAAAAGAACACACTCTTCCTCTTCTGTTTTTATTTCCCCTTTGCTGTTTTTCCCACCAAAAAAAAAAAAAAAGGGAAAACAGAATACAAATAAAATAATGAAATTTCTTTCTTTTACTTTTCATATTTCATAATCTGTAAATCGATCTCACTTTTTTTTTAAGTCTTTGTAAATACAAAACTCAGTATGCACATACTGGTCTCCATAGCAGAGATGTTGTTGTTTACTATGTGTCATCTCTTCAGCTTTAAGCAAGAAACCAACTCAAAGTAAGCATTATAATGCTGGTAAGTGTAACAGGAAGAAGCACAACATGCTTTTTTATCTAGAGCAAAGTGGAAGGAGTGCTGGGGCTCAGAGACACAGACTAGAACAGAAAAACACACTATTTGAAGTGTCCTGTTAGGAAACTTCCTTTAAGAAACGAAAACTTCACTTTTCCTAGGTAATCTGACCTTCGGAAGGAAGGTGAAACTTTCTTCAGAGATGAAGTTGACATCAGTAGGGGATAGGAGGGTTAAGCTCCCTTTTGTCATCTTTCTTTCCTGTGTGCAAGGTAGCTTTAGAGGCTCATCTTAAGAAACCCAAGTTTTAAATTGCCTTCCTGTGCCAAATTTTGGATTCAAGAAAGCAGGTGCATCATTTCACAAGTATGAAATTTCTAATGGTGAGGGTCTGTATGTGGCGCCCTAATGATACAACAAATGTGTGGAGAACCTTGCATGGACCTGGGGAAAAAGTACAAAGATGTACATGCACCATAAGTTCATAAAAATAATGTCTTCATTCATTCCAATTTACCTTCTTATTATGAAAGCCCTGGGCCTGGAGAAACAATACAGCTTCTGCAGCATTCCAAGATATGCCTATTTTCTCACTGAAATTTATGCTCCAGATTTGCCATACAGCGCCTAAGAAAGAATGTAAATGGCGATTATCAGAGCCAGCATGTAATCAGGAAATAATTTTATCCAGACAAAAATCAAGGACAGGGGTTGTACTGTCTTACCCCCTCTGGTGTGCATCTGCATCAAGGAGATGCTTGACTACCTGGGTTTCACAGCTCTTTACACCTCCATGGTGGCAGGAGCCCACAGGCAGTTCTGATTCATAAAACACAACCAAAACAGTAGGGAGAAGCCTCACTGGCCTATTTTTTTTCTCTAGGAGCTCAGCATTTCAAAATTGACAGGGTTCTGCTAGGTTGGTAGGGAACCTGGGATCAGCTGCTTCCACAGTGAACATTGTGTTCCAACGTATTCAGATAGCTACAGGTGCCTTCTCTTCCCCTAGGTTACAGATCTGCAGAGACTCAGCGCAGAGAAAAACGAAAGGTGCATGTGGCACTCTTTGCTGGCACTGTCAGAAATGTTGGGGCTTTTCATTAACCTTGTATCAACCCTAATGAATGCAAAATTTGAAACAAATAGAAGATACAAAAATCACCATTTCAGCTTAATGTGCGGGGTCTCTGATAAGTAGCCTTTTGTGAAACCCTGCCATTCGCTTCCTGAATAACTGCTATTTTACAGCACTTTCAAGAGCTGGCTTTTATAAGCCATTTCTTATCATTATCCACTTACATTTTTCCTGTACTTGAAGCACCAAAGAAGCCACTCATTCTGTAGTCCCTGCATCCACTCTGCCAGCATCCCAGCAGCACACAGCATGCATATGTATGTTAACCAAGTGGAAAATTCCACTGAATGGGAGCTTTCATAGTACTCTTCCAGGTTTATACCAGTTTCTGTAAGACAGGGGAGTGGAGGTATTCACTTTTAATACAGCAGTTTGCCAAGAGCATTCATTGTTCACTGATTCCTGCCCTCCTTCCATGTTCTGTGGGAAAGCCACATGTGAAGATGGGCAGAACTCCTATTTGATGCATGCCCATGTGTATGAATTAAGAGCCCTGGTTTGCTCCCTGACACCTACTGTCCAAGGTCTGATTTATCTTCCTCTCTCAGTTACAACTCTAAGAGAATAATCCCCACCTTCCTTAGCCTACTTATCTCATCCTTCCTTCCGGCAACAATTCATACGATCTCACCCTAACTCCCAGGAGTCACTGCAAGCCACCAAACACTGACAGATGAAAACGAGCTGTTTGGCTGGAAAGGGAGCAGCTCAGGCTTAGCAGATCCCCAAGGAAGGGATGCACTGTGGCAGCGATGGAGATGCAGAGCAGCTATCAGCTGGGATGGATAGGCACCACGTCCTACAGGCCCAGCCACAAGGAAGCTGAGAACATCCACGGGTGCAGGTGTGTGCTTGCTGTCCCCACAGAGCTGACACTGGTTTTGACTTAAAGGACTTGAGGAAGTTCTGCATCTGAGGAGAAGAAAAGGCAGCAAGTGAATCCTGTTAGAGGAACATTAGGGTCACTGAGAGGTGTACATGCAAACATCTAGAAACATTGACCTTATGTTACTCTGCAGAAGTGTGACAGGATCCTTCTGAGCACATGCAGAGCAATGTGAGCTCGAGTGTTCTGTTCGCCAGTGATCGCTCTGCAGGATTCCCGTCCTACATAGGCAGCTGCTTTAGTACTGGACCCAGGCTGAAGAACAAGAGGAAGGGATTGCAAGTGCATGAAATACACTACATAGTAAGCGTAGCAATGCCTATTAAAAGCTTCTTCATTCCCCTTCTCGCAGTACAGATCCAAGCAAAGTAGGTGCCTATAGAACCAATTAACAGTAGAAGGAGCTACCAACAGCATGAAAATAAGCCACTTAAAAACCCTGCTGTCAGAGCGACACAGGCTGGGTGCAGCCCTGTGCTGTGATTACACACAAGCACACGAGATGATGCCTGACTTAGCTGATGGGCAGCTGCAACCGAGCACAATCCCTCCAGGAAGTAACGGCACTCAGCCAATGCCATTCCGTGCCCCAGTCAATGCAGATGGTAGCAGAAAGGCAAGCAAGTGCCACGGCAAGCACAGAGCCTGCAGATTAATAGCTACACAGTAATAACAGCTATAAATTCAATCTAGCACCTGCCAATCCAATCTGTCATTATCTTGAACCCTTTGAGCCCCACACTTGACACCAAGAAGGGCTGTTGGGGTTTAACACCAGCTGGCAGCTAAATACCACACCCCTGCTGGGATGGGGGTGGGAATCAGAAGAGTAAAAGTGAGAAAACTTGTGGGTTGAAATAAAGTCAGTTTAACAGCTAAAGTAATAGCTGCACACACAAGCGAAGTAAAATGAGAAATTCATTCCCCACTTCCCATGGAAGGCGGGTGTTCTGCTACCTCCAAGAAAGCAGGGCTCCATCACAAGTAAGGGTTACTTGGGAAGACAAAAGTCATCACTCCAAATGTGACCCTTTCCTTCTTCTGCCCCTGCTTTATATGCTTATCATGATACCACATGGCATCAAAAAGCCTCCTCACTTTTCATGAGCATGAGAAAAAGAATGATGCTACAGTACTGGCAACAGAGAAGGATCTAGAAGAACGTGATTAAACTGATATAGCAAAAGAACACAAACAAAAAACCCAACCACCAGTGAATCTGTAGCAAATGGGAATCAGGAAAGTGATGAAGATGCCACTGTTATTTATGAAAATCATCATCATTTCTGAGTATTATTATTATTTTCACTACAAGGCTGTACTTCATGGACAGCAGTTGAGTGTTTTCCTGATTGCGTGGAGACTGCATGATCTCTGATACAGATCTGTGCACCAAATTCATGCCATTCCTATGTCTCATGTTATCAGCCTGTAGCTCAGGCTAGCTTTGGTGAAAATCACATTTTTAATGTAACAATGGGGAAAAAAGGCACTTGTCTTGCAGTCTGGCCTTCTCACTGAGCTCTTACATAACCACAAGTGAAAGCAATGCTCTCTGCCAATATTCTGATATGGTCTCACTATGTATTCCTGGCTCAAAATAATTACTGTGTGACCCATGTCATCACCCCCAATAGCTGCAGTATTTCTGGCTAGGTTTGACACTCAGCTGCAGAGCATCCCTTTTCCCCCATCCTTTTTCCCCATCTTTTTTCAACAATGCGAAAATGGAATCTGGATTAATCAAACCCTGCTGCTCACCACCTGCAGCACTTGAAATTTCCAGCTTTCAAGGCTACAGTGGCAACAGGAAAGGCTCATCAGGGCATGGTAACAATACAATTGCTTCGAACCAAGGGTACAAATACTGGCCACATCATCACAGGAACAGGGAGGCTGCTTTTTCTAAAATGAACTCAAGGCTAAATACCATCCCCTTGTAATTACTTACGATATTGTTGACTGGGAATGGATGTGGGACAGATCAAGGCTAAATGCTCGGAAATGTAGCTATTGCTCTGCTGGGTCCAGTTTGCAGGGAAGCATATGGAGGACACGTATTGCCAGTGCCACCTGCTACTCAGAGGACCTGACAATTGACAGAGCAAAGGGGGCAAGCCAAGAGTGAAACCAGCTCAACAACTCTAAATCTTTCTCCTTTTTTCTAATGTTCAGGATACACATTGGGTGTAGTTATAATGGAGCCTTCTCACTTTAATCCACTGGAAGGGAAGATATATGCATAAAAAGTATTAGGAGAGCTTCCTCAAGTCATCAGTTTCCAACTGATGAAGCAAGTCCTGAGCTTCACTTGAACAGATGAGTTCATTGTCTGTAATCATTACAGCAACTGGGGAAGAAGTAAGCCCCTTCTACACAAGTTTCTAGGTGAACAAAAATGTTCTTGACAAAAATCAGGTTTAACTGATTAAACTCTTAAAAGTTTCTAATGAACTTAAAACCCAAAGAAAATTACAGTATATGGAAACAGATAAAAATTTCAATTTTGCAAATTTCAAGTTCTAGACATTTTTTAAAGTACCCTACTTTTCAAGATGAAAATTTTTTACTTTAGAAAACCAGCAGTTTGTACTTTTCAGCAATGATGCAGTGAAACATACAAGGGCATTGAATCTCATTAGTTGTTAAAGCTTTAATAGGAAATCTATTTCAGTTGATGCCTCCTTATACTGGGTTTTGGTTACTAGAGATTGGCCCTTCCAAATAAAATATCATAAAAACCTTTCTCATCTCCACATACAACTTCAAAATGGAATCTATCACAAGTGCCTAGTTTTAGGAGGAAGCAACATTAAAATGAGTTTTGTATAACTCTTCTGAAACACCTACATTTGTTTAGATGCACCTGAAAATTGGATTTCAGGTAAGTAATGGGAATACTGAACTCCAGAGGAGCAGACAGGTGGTGCCTGCTGCTGCACCCTGCAACAAAACTTGACTGTATCTGGTTTCTGAGTGACAGGTTATTCAGTACCAAGAGGGATCCTAACAAGCTTCGCAACTGATGGCACGTCTGGAGAATGAGCTTTGTTTCTGCTCTGACTAAACTGAAGGGAAACTTCCCAGAATGGCCCTCTCAGTTATCAGCTCCAAATGCTGTGCCTCTGCTCTTCTCAGCTGGTTACCTAATGAGGATGGGCTCCCTCAACGATATTTTTTTCTATCAGGTAGTCAGTATTACACAAATATTTCCTTATTCCCCAAAATCCTGAACACTGGAGAAATTTATTTTTGCCTCTTAGGAAAAAAAGTTCCTCTTTCGCACTTCTCTCCTCCCCTCTCTTGCCCTTTCTCTTTTTATACAGCATAATGTAAGCTTTCTCTCATTGCATCCACACACAAAAGAGATGAGAATCTATTGCACAGCATCTAGCCCTAAGCTAATTTACACTAGTTAAAATTCTAGCTCTGGTAGATGATAAAACTCCTCCTTAAATTTAACAGCAAATACATCCTTAGGACTTAAAAATGAAATTATATTTGGCATTGAATCAATATCTTTCTTCTGACAGTCTACTAACAGGAAACAGCGGGAGATCACAAGAGTTTATCTCAGTCAATGCAAAAAGTAAGAAAAAGTCTTAGCTGACGTTTCCCTCCAGCACAGGCACACAGACACACGCTTGTGCTTACGCACAGACAGCGGGATTCGCTTTTCGTAACAGCAGAACCTCACACGAGACGTACTCAGGAAAGCTCTACAGACTTGCAGTTCCAGGGCAAACGCACTTCTCCATGGATGTGCCTCGCAGCACTTTCAAAGATTTCATTACTCTCAGCCAAGTACAAAAAGAATATTACACATTTGATATTCGTGATATGTGATGTCACCTGTTACAGCAAGTGCATTTCAAGCTGCTATTACAGATGCAACTGTCTCCTCTAGGATTTAGTGTTCTCGTCCACAGCATTAAAAAATGTATCAAAGTCCTATGTGTGTAATCTGTTATAAATAATTCTTGCCCTGCAGGTTATTTGACTCAGAACTGCCCTCTGCAATTAGCGGTCAAAGATGAGAAAGTATGAAGTGATCTATTTAAGAGCGCAGCATTTGAAGTACATATACATATACATATACATATACATACATTGAAGTTGATTCCCATAACACTGCTGATTCAGTAGGCACGAAGTCACACGCAGATAATGGTGTATGTATACTTACACATCTGTAAATCACTGTTGTTCTACCTCAAGCCATTTACAGGAAATGAAGTCTTGCTAAATATTTACAAGATTATGAAAAGAGTAATGCTAAGGTCGTATTTTAAAAATTAATAAGTAAACAATTGTCACAGCAACAGCATGACTAACTTTTACACGCAGCTATTGCTGCTGTGGGATTCAATACCTAATTGCCATTTCCTTCACGGTGTACTTCAACTGCAGGAAATATCTCATTTGGATATAAGAGAACCATCCCTTCCTGGATGCCAGCACATGAGCAAGGCATCATCAACTAGGATTCAGAAAGGATCCTTTTAAACAGTTTTTTAAGGCTCCAAGACCAACAAAATAGTTCTACCTGAGAATTGAAGGAGCAATCCTTCATTTTGCGATTTCCCACGGGATAGCTTTAATTTGTTTTTAAATATCCTAGCTATTCCAAAGACTGTTTTTTCAGAAACTGTTTAGAGCATGTTTTCCAGCAAGATCTGATAGGGTTTAGACAGTTGTATTTGACAAGTTCAATTAGCTGGAACTATTTTCATGGTGATCCATCTGTTCTTTAAATTAGTGATTGAAAAGGCCTGACAGATGGTTTGTGGTCTGGTTAATAAGAGGAAACCCTTAGCACCATACTCCAAGTAATGTAGGTCTCAGTCCCCACCAGGATCAGAAAGAAGGAAATCTTCCAAATTCTGGAACAAGAAGCAGAAATACACCAGCACTGGGACACTCAGCCATTCAGTTGCAGCCTCTGGCCATTTCAGCTGTATGAGCCAACTGGTGAAATCATGGTTATACAAGATGCAAAATTCAAACTACATAGTCAAAATTCCCCACTATTTCTGTATGTTTACAAGCCACAATGAAAGGAGAAATTATTAATCTATGTGACACAGAGAGACTTCAGCAACATTTTGGGGCAGAACCAAACAGCCCAGCCAGAGACAGGGTAAAGAAAGAAGGGAATGGCTGTGCCTACTTCAACTGAGTAAACAATTGCCCCTTGATATATAACTCCATTTCTAAAATGTCTCCAGGGCAATAACTATGGCTCTTACAGGCCATATGCTTTTAGGGAAGCCTTTCGAAATGTACTATTTTGATCACAGCAGTCACATGGGCTCTTCAAGGCAGATCTACAGCAGGTGAAGGTAGGTGAGAGAAGAGAAGCCCTGTTCAAACAGGCTCAGCTTACATAAGGGGTCCAACTGCTGCCACATTTGAGTCGGGAATCAGCCAGAGACTCTAAGGCACCAGCAAATGACACCGTGACTGCTGCCAGCACGAACATGGTTCTGGTCATGCCACCAGCAGCCTCCACTCCCTGGGTCCCCTACAGCCAGGCATTAGCTGCCATCTGCCTCCAAGCAAGACCCAGATATTGCCACCAACTCTGCTATGGTTGGAAGGAAGGAGGCTCTCCTGTGCTTTCCCCAAAAGCAGGGGTACGAGTTCAGAGAGGTAGTGAGGTGAAGGAAGGTAAACTTGTTCGTATGCAGCACCTGCTTTGCTTTACAGAGCTTAGAAAACAAGCCCACCAGTACACAGTAAAGTGCCTGTATAAATCCAGCCCTTGACAATGCAGCAGCACTGCTGTACCACAGGTGCTAACAAGTTGCAGCAAAAATGGAATTTCCTCATAAAGACTCATAATTCTCTTTAGGTTTTATAGTCCTGATTAATGCAGATACTCGAAAGTGCGATGGCAGCATTGAGACTCCAGTGCAAGGTAAAAATCTGAAGCAGAGATCTCTGGCACTATTTCTATATCCCAGCAACGCAGAAGTGTCTTTTTCATGTGGATTTTCCTGTACACTGGTGAATGCATTTTTACTACATATTTCTTCCAAAACTGTGAAAATAGCAGAGCATGTGAAGAGGCAGGAATTTATCTCAATGTCATTGCCAGTGAAAGGAGGATGGGTTTCTTGATCAACAGCCATCCTGATTGGCAAAACAAGTACGGGCACAGCCTGCTCTTTCCACAGTATGAAGTTATTATGGAATGCTCAGGTCTCTGGGAGGACATTCACCATTCTGCTCCATATACCACCCTGGATAGCTCTCCTATTTCTTATCTCAGACTATAGGCTTTAGGAACTAGTAAATATGTTTCCTGCATTTTCTTTAAGGATTGGTGTGGCGGATAATGACTTCTGCAAGTCTTCCTTGGTCACCTCTTGGTCCATCTGAGGTACTGAATACAGGCCCAGTACCTCTCACTGCTTTTTATGGTATGCAGTCCTCTCACAAAACTTCTGTCTAATAAAGGCTCCAGAATGTGCTTTCAGGAAAAAAAGCCTACCAAGAGTGTAGGGAGCAAAAAAGATACCTGAAGTGTGATAGAGGGAGAAAGAAGTAGCACAAAGGAAAGGTAAAAAATTAGTTTCAAGCTGTTGTGTGCTTTTGGAGGTATAACAGGGGAAAAGAGACAGGTAGTTCTAACCTCTTTAGGATGAAAAACTGAGGGTCTGTAGAAAAGCCCATCTTTGTTGATGAAGATCCGTTCATCTTTGGATTCATTTTGGCTGTGAAGAACTTCTTTATCAACATTGACATAAAAATAAATTAAGAAGGAATGAAACAGAGGAAGAGAAAAAAGAAACCTAATGGGCAGGAAGACTGAACTGGCCTTTTATTACTGCTGTTGTTTTCCTCTCTGCAAGTGATATTCTGCTATAATGCATGGATCAGCAAATGGCAAAGTCCATATTGTGCTGGCATTAGAAAAATATCCATACAATTTTAAGTATTTGTAGCAATTAGTTTCCTGAGGGAGAGGAAGGTTGGGAAGAGATCAAATGAGCAAATGAAAATAATTCGCTTGATTGGTTTACTCATCTTTTTTCTGAATATAATGTCAGGTAGACTAACCACATTTTTCCCTGCAAATGAGTCACTATCTCGTTGTCTCTTCTGCAGTGACTCTAAATGAGGGAAACTTGAATGCAGAGTGAATGAGGTACAACTGTTTAATAGTATCTTATCTCTTATTGTAACACATACTGACATTCTTTAGCTCTTTTTCTTACACGAACTTTCAGCCTGGGAAAACATTTCCTATTGTCAGAGATGGGTATCACAGGTTTTTGGAAGGATGCAAGTCCATCCACTTTGGGGTTTGTATGGCAAGGTTTTGGTAATGCTGTGAGGAGCTACAGGGGTGGCTTTGGCAAGAAGCTGCTGGAAGCTTCCCCTGTGTCTGACAAAGCCAGTGCCAGCTGGCTCCAAGACAGACCCACTGCAGGCTAAGGCTGAAACCATCAGGGATGGTGGCAGTGCCTCTGGGAGAACATTTTTTGTGTGTGTTTGATCCCTGTATGGGTCATTCACTTAAGAGTTGGATTTGATGATCCTTGTGAGTCCCTTCCAACTCAGAATATTCCATGATTCTATGATATTTATGAAAGGGAAAAAACCAGGACAACAGCAACTGTAGCCAGAGAAGAGCAGAGTGAGAATGTGTGAGAGAATGACTCTGCAGACACCAAGGCTGGGGAAGGAGGGCAAGGAGCAGAGGTTCCCCTGCAGACCGTGGTACATAGACCATGGTAAGTCAGGCTGTCCCCTGCAGCCTGTGGAGGTCCGTGGTGGGGCAGAGATGCACCTGCAGCTCATGGAGAGACCCACGATGGAGCAGGGGGATGTCCTATGGGAGGCCTGCACTGGAGCAGTTTTGCTGGCAGGACCTGTGACCCCATGGGGGACCCATGCTGGAGAAGTTTGTGGAGAACTGTCTCCGATGGGAGAGCCCCACTCTGGAGCAGAGGAAGAGGGTGAGGAGGAAGGAGTGGCAGAGACAGTGTGTGATGAACTGATTGTAACCCCCAGCTCCCATACTGCTGCACCTTGGTATGGGAGGAAGGAAAGAAAATTGGGAGCCTGGGAAGAAGAGAGGAGGAGGAGGAGGAGGAGGGGAAAGGTGTTTTTAGGTTTTGAGTTTATTTCTCATTATCCTATTCTGATCTGATTGGTAATAAATAAAACCTATTTCCCCAAGTTGTGTCTGGGTTGCCTTTCATTATATTTTTTTCCCCTGTCTAGCTGAGGAGGGAATGATAAAGGAACTTGGTGGACACCTGGCATCCAGCCAGGGTCAACTCGCCACCAGGGAATTTAAAATATTCATACTGGGTTGCAAACGTCTGTTTATCCCAGTTAAGCAGTCAGGTTATTCATTAGGAATGCCACCTTATTTTGTGGGGTAGTGCCATGACTAGCAGAGCTCTTCTGAGCTTTAACAGGAAAAAATGTGCCAGTCTGGGGAGAGGGGATTGTTTGTTTTTTTCACTCATATCAAGCAATTTTTGCTCCACAGATTTGAGCTACAAGCAGGGCTGGTTCTGATGCAGTCAAACCTCCACAAACCATAGAATAATCTCACCCAACAGTAACATTGCTGCTTGTCAAACAGCAGAAGATAGATGATTGAAATGAGTACTTTTCCAGGCTGGTAACCAACACCAGCAGGATGCTCTGCTTCGGGAGGTGGGTTTTTTTGCCATATACTGAACAGTAGAAAAAGGAACAGTACATATTGAAGCAACAACACTTTCTCTCTGATAATTTATCTTTGATGTTACAGAGCCTGTAGGATCTGTAGGCAAGGAGGGGCATGTCAGGCAAGATGTGTGGAGTCAGGCGAGTGTGCAGTCAGTTGCAATAAAAAAGTCATGTCAGTGGTGTCTGTAAGTTGAAGATTAGGGAAAGAAAGGCAGTGCAAGCAGGAATTTTTATGGGAGGTTGCTTGGGGGTTTTTGCTTGGTTTGGGTTTTTTTTTTAATATTTTTGGTTTTGTTTTATTTTTCTGTAGCACAAAAGCAACAAAGAAACAATGCTAAGCACAAACAGGGATAAGGAATGAAAAATTAAAAAAAAAAAAAAAAAGAAAAACAAACCAAAACCTCCAACAAAACTAAACAAAAAACCCAACTGTGACTGAGAACAGAAGGCAGCATTTGTGTTAGGGAGCAGAAGGCAGAACAGACATGAGACGATTCACAACAGAAAAGGAGGAACTCGCAGGTCAATTGCCAGAGAATGTGAGGCCAAGAATACATCACTGCTAGCCAGGAGAAGGGATCAAAACACAAAGGAGAAGGGAAGATAGTGCCTGGTAATCCCTCATATGGGAGCAGAAAGATGCTGCATTGGAACAATCAGAAGTGAAGCGGGGTGCTCTAGCTCTGGCTCAGCTTTGTAAATCCTACCCCCTAACACAAACTACTGGCTACTGCCGTGCTGATCACTGTAACATCTCTCATGGGCAGGTCCCATACAGTTATTTTAAGTAAAAGACAGGGAAGGAAACAATTTCCAAACTAAGAAAAAAATCCTAGGTCTTGTTTCATAGCTAGCACTGGATTATATCATGCTTCTGTGGAGCAGTCTTGGAATTGCACAGAGCCAAGGGGGGAGCCTTAAACATTGTGATTTAAATCTGACTTCTCAGCCAAGTTCCTGCTGATGACATTAATGACAAGTCTGCATGTCACTGTGCCTCTATATAAAGGTGGTGTAATTTTTTCAGCCAGGTTGCTTTTTCCTGCTTGGAATAGTTATATTGTTATGTTGTATTATAGCTACACTGCTCAGCAAATATGACTGCCCTGACCAGTAATACATATTGCAAATAGCTTTTCTGGATTTAATATATAAGCTCTATACTGCTAGTGTTCCTGAGAGAATACATCTGATGAGTACTAGGAATATGTATTGAATAAGTTATTCAATTAGGGCTATCGGTATTGTGTAATCACTAATTAAATTTATTAAATACAGATCATTTCCCCTTGTTGCTTGACCTGTATTAGTCATAATGCAATTGTCTGGATACTACTCTGTTGAGTTTATGGGCACAATACCTCATTTTGAGTATTTTCATATAACATTATTTTTAATTTCTGATGCATTCTGAACTGAGATCTGATCTGAAGTAACACCTCCACACAAGCCTCTGAGAACATCCCTTTTCCTTTCATGAGCTGCAAGTGAACCCAGGTGTAATGTAGGTGATGCAGTCTATTCTCTAATGCAACAGCCCACTGAGCTCATTGTGCTAATGACACCGGCCATCAATTTGCTAATTCTAAAGTGAGCAGAGGATCATGAGATACAGATCTATCAAGTTATACAGCATGTTAATTATGTGTTTGAGCAAACGCACTGCCTTGTCTCACTCAGGTCCTTATCTTCGAGTGTCACTTTTTAATGCCATGAATTAATAAAGGAGACAATACCTTCT
This sequence comes from Melanocharis versteri, assembly GCA_013397845.1. NCBI lineage: Eukaryota > Metazoa > Chordata > Aves > Passeriformes > Melanocharitidae > Melanocharis > Melanocharis versteri. The sequence continues at coordinate 43,528 of VZTG01008434.1, forward strand.
GTGAAAAGATATTGGTACTGATATGACAGGGGGGAAAAAGCAGACAAGCTCTAGGAAGTAAAAGCCTTTCTTCAGATCTGAAGCGGAGTTTACTGGATTTAATGCTAAATAAGAGTGGAAAATTTGAGTTCTGAATCTGAGTATATGTCAGACCTGTTGAGTGAGCTGGTGGTGTTAAGATGAAGGTGGCAATAAGTTTACTTATCATCTATGGGAGAGAAAGAGACAGGACTGAGACATAAAATACAAAAAAAAAAAAAAAAAAAAAAAGAATGAATACGTGAATGAATGATTGAATGAATGAATGCTTATGAAACATGAAATTATGAACAGACACACAGGAAATGCAGTGTGGCATAAAATGTGTAACACTACTATGTCTAAGTGACTGATTTTCTAAAAGGGATTGTAAAATGTCACTTCAAGCACCTTACCATAGTCTAAGGCTATGTCTTGTAAGACTATTTTTTAGGCTATGTCTTGGTGTGAACTCAAGCACAGCCATGACACAACAATAAACCTTCTCAAGAAGCAGTCACAGTCTCACAGATAATTTAGAGCATAAGGAATGTGTTCATTTTGAACAAGTCTATTGCCTGTATAATCCCATTGGATCCAAAATTCATAATTTCACTTCAAAACAATCGTTAACTTTATAAAGTCTTGACAAGTTACCAGCAGCAGTAAAATGATCAATATTGCAACAGAGTCCTCAGTCCTCACCGTTTAGAAAGGGAATTAGTGCAGGAAGTAAAATGTTCTCAGAGGCATCGAAAATCAAATGCAAATTTCAGTCTAAAGGTCAAGACCAGATAACATTAAATACAACCTTTCATATGCCATAAATGCACTGAATATATTTCCATCTATTTTCATATAGATAAAGGGACTTGCATTTACTCACATTTTAAAAGCAGTTTTTTAAACAGTAACTCTGTATGTAATGCTCTGGCTCCATTAACTCTCTTTCGTATAGTTTTGGGACACAGACTTGAGATGTCAAGGGCGTGGAGTAATTCAGCACTTCATATTAAATTCAGAAACACACAGCATTTATCTTTGCTGGGTTTTGACATCTTTTTACACTAAAGCTTTCATTTTTACTTAATGATTGCAATAGTTTTATATTCTAAATGAAGGATATAAATGTTGCTAAGCTACTTCTTGCCATATTCTGCTTCTGCACCATTATCACTAAACTTCCACCGGCACCATAAATTTACAAGAAGGGTATTTGAAAGTGGAAGCGTGGAGGAAGGAACTTTTACAGTGACATTAAAATGATCCCTTAACCAAAAGCCACCATAAAAAAAAATATATGTTGCTGGATTAGATGGTTTCTTTCTCACAAGCTCCATTTATGACATTATATGGCATATGGCATATGGTTTCTAAAAAACAAGGGGAGATTTGAAACACACTGCTAGGAAAGCTGGTAAAAATACATATCTGAAACACTGTACATTTATCAACCAGAGACTGTCAGAAGGTGTAAGTGAACGAAAGCGAAGGAGAAAATGCATAGGAGTCTAAGATGACACAACAGATGTTTGCTTTAATCCCTCTTTAAAAAATAGAAAGAAAAAAGAAAGCTTCTAGCATTATTCCTACCAGAACTTGGAGGAGCTAGCTGTCTCTTTGCATGGCAGCATGTATTGTGCAGAGCTGAGCCAGTCAAGCAGAAATTGGAATAATCCCTATTGATTGATCCTTCTGTAAAAAGGGAAAAAAAGGTCTTCCTTTTGCAGTACAGTTGGGGTCATTTTTCATATGTTCTGTGCATAACTATTTTGAAATTTTATTTAGTTATATTTGAATTTTCTGCATAAATGCAATCTAAATAATAAATGAATGGAGCAAAACTTTTCATAGAGATAAGTAGCAAAGAGCAGAAGTGTTTTTCTTCCACTTCCACTAGATGACATTTAACACTACAATCTAACATAACCAATAGAATAAACTTGACATTTTTTATATAAAATTATTTTTCTCCATGGACCTGGGGGGGAAAAATTAACAATAGGATTTAATTTTTTTTCTGTAGTTCTGAATTTAAAAAACATTAAAAATTGTCCAACATGGCATTCATTATTATTTTCAATTTTTTAAACAATACATAAATTCTAAAACAATTTTTATTCTTTTGTGTTTTCTCAGCCTGAGAGAGAAACTTAGTTCACATCATTAAAAGAAAATTGGGCATCACACTTGGACAAAGTAATATATTATTGCAGCTAAATGCTTTATTAAAAGCACTCTGTGTACACTGTGTCTGATGATGCTGAGGGAGTATTAAGCAGAGGAATGTGCTAAAATATCAACCCATTTTCCTTTTTTCCCTTCCACTTAACATTTACACATGTGCAAAACATACAGGCAAGTAAAACGTTTAAACTGCCTGCTGTCCTGACACTCATAAAATAGAGCCCCAAATCCTGCCTGAACATTTAACTTTGTTCCTAGAGGGTAACTGAGGTCCCCTCTCCTGCCGCCTTGCAGGAGCTCCACTGGGATTTCCTGTCAGGGGCAGCAGTGTGATCTGCCCCTGCCCAGGTGTGGACACCCCCCAGTCCCTGAGCATTCCCAAACCTAGGAATCACTGAGGGAAAGAAACTGGGTGTTTCCCTGCCTAAATATCTTGATAAGGCAGATGAGGCATAGAGCTTTGGAAAATGTACTATGTGCAGGTCCCCCGTAGAGGCAGAACATGTTCAGAGGAGAGGAATATGATGTTTATGCTTGGGTTTGAGCCTCATTTGCTCCTCAGCTGCCTGTTTAGGATCCCATTCTGAAATTTAACCCTGCCAGAAGTCCTTAGACATCTCTCTCTGGTTTCTTAATTCTGCCATTCCCTGGAATTTTGCTCAAATTAGTGACTATATTGCTGAAAAAGGTAAGCTTTAAGCCATGCTCCTCTCACCAGTGCTAAGGTCAGATGGCACTTTTAGCAGCTCAGGCAGACTCTCTTTTTTTGTACCTAGTCTTTGCTATGTGAAATAAAAGCACTCAAGGGACTGATTTGCATCGGTGGATTCCTGTAAGCAGGAGTCGCCTAATACTTGGAGAAAGAGCATGGCAAAACTTCCACCTTTTCACAGGGCTAGCTGTTACTGGGGAAAAACAACCAACTTAAAGAAAGGAGGGGTACAAAGACAAAGTGCTTTAAAGTGCTCTATGCATGTGCGTGGTCAAGATCAGAGCAACCTCCACATGGCAACTGATCAAAGCTCTCCCAAAGTGGGAAGTGACAGGCAGGCACAGAAGGGGACATCAGCAATATTAATCTCTTCAGTGTCTGGACCTGCTCGCTGGAAATCCAGTTTAACTATCTTAGATTAAATAGAATCTATAGATGTTAATTGAAACTTCCTGGGAGAAAAAATTTGAATTTCACCTGAAAAGACAAGGTGGAATTTCTTCAGGAGGACTTTCCTTCCTTATAATGTCAGGATAAAGGAGCAGGCCACGTTGGGGGCAATATTACATGGGCAGTGGCTGAAGCCCCATGAACAGAGATGTTTCTAAAGCTAATGCTTGGGGGAACAAGACTCAGCAGTCTGGTGGAGTTTCCTAGCTCTTCAATGGTGAGGTGAAGAGAAGCCCAGGAGAATTTACCCCTTCACAATGTTGACAAAACATTAAAGCTGGGACAGCTTATACAAGCACTAAGACAGGTGCAAAAAATATAGGAACCTTTCTCACTTGATGAATCCATGTGAGAAAAATAAAATATTTACCAGGAAAATATAAAAGAGAATCACCTCACTTGCTGAAATATTCAGTTGAGTTTCAAGGGGACTTTTAAAACATTCATTTGAAAGGTTTTTCCAGGTGAGAAAGACACAATCGTCTGGCACTCTCTCCCAGGAAATGTACATAACTTGTGCTTCATCTCCTTCTTCTGCCCTTAGGCGTACAGCAACTTTTGGACTTGTCTGTCCATGACAACCCTGCTGGTTTTCTTGATTTCACTAGGGATAAAATAAATCATCTCAGTTCACAGAAGAACCAACCCCTGCCTTTAGCTATGTTATTCCTGAGATAAATCAATGTATCTGCTTTGCAGCATATCGGTTTCCTCTGGATTACCTGGCTGCTATAAATGTGTGCATCTATAGATTTCTTTATGGGCATTCTGGCTGCTTCCTGCCACAAAGGGAGTCGTTCATCTGTTTCAATGGTTACATCCAGTCCCACTGGTGTAGGACACTGACAAAGCAGTACATACTGTGACTGCCCATAAGCAAGGGAAGAGGTACAGCCCTGTCCAGACAAGCTGAAGTTGCTCTCCTTCACCATCAAACCCCAGGGCCACCAAGCCCTGGGCTAGGTAAAATATTTGCAGTGTTACCATAGCCAGTGGGCCTATAGCTCTTAACTGGACTCATGGAAATGAAATTGGTCCTCCTTAGATCATGTGCACAAGAGGCAGAATCATCTCTTCTCCCTGAAGAGTGAAGGATAACCAACAAGCCCAAAGAAGATCTTTCAGCCCCATGTATCCATTCAGGTTTACAACAGCATGTGTTCCAACTTTATGACAGGTTTAACACAGAACACTTCTGCACATAAGCTTTCAGACAGCACTCAGCCTGCTTACCTTCATCACCGCTCACATTATCAGCCTTTTTCTCTCTGGCATGGCACTGTTTATTACACCTCTTATCTTGCTGGAAATATGTAAGCATCTTTATGTATTTATCACTGCTTGAACAGAGCTATCCCTGAACTGAACCAACCACAATCAAAAGGGAACATTTAAGACTAGGAGCTACTGCATTTCCAGGAGTGATCTGGCATCACTTCAAGCATAGCAGCAAAAGTTGTATAAAGAAAAAGGCCAGACCATTCCCGAGATCTGTTTCTAGGTAGAGTTGCTGATCTTTTAATTGGACACAATCCCTGGTTACTATTACCAAAGAGAACCGAGTCGATTTTATTTTAGCTGAGAGTTATTTAGCCTAATTACCCAGCAAAAGACCTCGAGGTAGATACGTAAAATGTAATTAGCATATTTTACTTGAGGCAGCTGAGTTGTTCAAAGATATTAGAGATTAAAGATTGCAGTAAGGTCTTATGTGTACACATTAAGCAAGCACATGCAGTCTTCCTTTAAGCAATGTGCACCAGTTCTGCATGAGACTTTAAAAAAGGCATTCTCAAGCGTACCCTAAGAAAACCTTAAGAAAGAAGAGTTTTGTCTTTGCTGTATTGCAGCCTTAGGCCAGGACAATAAAGAAATGCTGTTTGCCTTCTCTGTCTACTCAGGAGAGCAGAGGTAGCACAGCTGCTCCTGTTTCTATTTGGCAGTGCAACTCCATCATTTTTTCATGGCAAGGTCAATTCTAAATTCTGAACTGTAAAAACTAGAAAAATAGTTTGAGTAAATTAATGAGAACTCTGAATTGCTCAGAAAGAGAAAATGAGACTGAGACAGAAACATCCTTCTTCCTTCAGTGATGTGTCTATTGCTATAAATTGTGAAATGTCTGCATCCAGCTCCTATTGATACTAATTGGGGAGTATCTATTAAATGCCTTACAGGCTCGGATTATTTTCCTCACCCCCTTTCTGGATTTTGATGGAAGGGATTTGATTTAATGCCCACTGAGATCCACAGGATCTCTAAAAAGGGAACAGGATGCAGCCCCAAAGCTGGACTACTCTGATATGGAAAAATGCTAGAAACATTGCAATAAATAGTGCTATTGACAATGCAGTCATTAAAATAATGTACATCAGGCCTCTTGTGGACTCTTGTGAGGCTCGTGGTAAGGTGTCAAGAAGTGGCAGCACTGGAACCTGACCCCCCAGTCATATTTCAGGTCCCACTTCAAAGACTCTTGGAACCTTGGTCAAGGTTTATATCAACTTCTATTCTGTGGAGACTCTCAGATTTATTACTCCATGGAAAATCGCACATGTTCTTTTGTCCAATAGAAACTGTGGCATTTGCCACCTGTTAGGAGAAAGTAGCTGCTCAGACACAGTTAATTCAGTCTCAGTGGTTCAACAAACATATTTGACCAGCTGGGTCATCTTAAGCTAGCGTTTTGTCTACCAATATGAAAAGAAATAAAATCAGAAAATGTCAAAATGTTGCATTTGCATTGACTCAGATCCAGACCACAGAAAACACGGAATTGTAATTTAAGCAGTTAGATTTACTAAGGCAGAGAAGAAAATGGAAAAAATCCTCAATCCCAAATCATAAGCAGTAAAGCTGGAAGCTTAAAAGAGAAATGATGAATAAGGATTAAAAAAGAATCAGTTCTTAATGATATTTTAAATCTTTCTTGACATCTGCTACCAGAAATGACTTTCATCTCTTTCTGTGTAAAGCAGTACTACTTTGGAAAATGTCAAGTGAAACTGATCACTGAGAAATCAAATGTTGATAAATTTGTAATAAGGATACAATAAGTAATTCACAGAGATTGTATTCATCAGCTCAGAGAACTGACTTAGTTCCATCTCAGTACAAATCATTGAAAATGAGCATGGCTGTAAATCTTTCAAACCATATGCCATTTAGGGACCCATGTCCATCTTGGAGCTGAACAGTTATTGCACAGTGACGAATTTGCTTTGTTTACACCATGATTTCAGGAATACCAGAGCAAAATTAGATCTTCCACAAGGTAAATATCATTAAATACCATGTGAAAATTATTTAATTCACAAGTGCCACACAGTGTTCAATTGAATGGGTACAGACAGCTCATTTATTATAAAATATTTATATTTGTCAAGCCTGTCATGAGAGCACGCACCCTTGAGAAAAAATCGCTTTTGCCTCTGCTACAGCATCTCAGACAGAATTTGTCATTTGATTGGCAGGTATTATTACCTTAGCCTTTTACACTGGCCAGGGACCTGGGCAGCAACAAATCAGTCCAGTGGGGCCCCCATCTCATTGAAACAGACAGGAAAATAAGCTTAAACACAAGGAAAAAAAACATTTTGACTGTGACAGTCATCAAACCCTGTCACAGCTTACTCGTAGAAGTTGTAGAGTCTCCATTCTTGGAGATATTCAAAACCTGACTGGCCATGGCTCTGAGCAACCTGCTCTAGCTGACCCTGCTCTGAGCAGGTGAGTTGCCCTAGCTGATTTCCAGAGCTCTCCACAATCTCAGAAATGCTGCGAGCCTGTGAACAGTTTCTAGCTCATGTTTGGCACCATGAGGAGAAGGCCCCTTTCCTCCTGCCCCACACCACAGTGCCCAGGAGACCCTGATAAGAGATCAGCAGTAGACAGGGCTTGTGGTGCCTCCATGACCAGCTTTGATTACACAGGGAAGGAAACCTCCCTCTCTAGGGTACACTTCAGAACGTACAGACTGAGCTTCGGGACGTGCTTTAATAAAAAACTTACAAGATTTTTTTCCTTAAAAAAGCCCCCAACAAACCAACCAACCAATAAACAAATGAAAAAAAAACCACGACAAAAAAAAAAAAAAAACAAAACAACAGCAACAACAAAAAACGACAAGAGAATCCAGGGCAATTTCTTGAAACCTCATATTAACCACCGGTTCCCTACTGCCTTTGTGTCCTCTCCAAGATGCTTTTCCACCATATCTATTTTCCATGTTTCTCCTCCCATAGCTTTTCTTATCCTGCATCTCGGGTGGCCTTCTCCATGAGAGGACACTTTCCTTCCTAGGCCTACTGCCTGGACCTCACTGTCTCACTGGAGCCATTCCTGTTTCACAGGCAACTGCAGCTTGGGAATGTAGAGCATACAGCTGTGTATCTGTATGTGAATGTATGTCCTGTCAGAATGGAGGTCTTTTCTGGAGAAAGAGCTTAATCTTATTGAAATTAAGTTAATCTGAAATCAGTTTTTCAGAAAAGACAGCATCAAATTGCTAATTTGACCATTTTTAATCTCCTAGGTTAGGTCAAGATTTTCAAGAGAACAACCACTCTGCTCTCTTTGAAGCCAATGGAGATTTATCACCAATTGATCCCTTTGGAAAGTATTACCTTAATGGAGATTAATAGCAGGAATCAACTCATGATTAAATCATCTTACCGAGGAATTGTCCATACATTCATCATTTTGGAAGAACAAAACCTCCCTCTGCATCCTGTCTCATGTTTCTGACTGTTGCCAGAAACAGTCCTTGTGTTTATTCTTCTGTCAAACAAACTGAATAAAGAAACCAAAGTTGGGAAGGAAAGAGGCTACATCCTCAGTAACTCCAGAGCCTCAGGCACTAGCCTGAGATCTGGCAGGACACACATTCTTCTGGACCTCTGCTCACCTCTATTCTTGCACATACTCTGTTTGCATCAATGGCACTGCTTGTAAAAACAATGCACGCGGGATGAGATCCACTTCAGTATTTGTTCAGGAAGGCAGAAACAACTCAGGAATTCTGGTAGTTTCTGCTTTGGGTCATTTGTTAGCAGCCTCTCGAGAGGAAGCAACACTGCTGAAACACTGCAGGTTTCCAAACCTCCACCAAAGCAACCAGCTTGAGAAAAAAAAAATGCTTTCAGGTGGCAAATCCTGTGTTACCCCTGCAGAGAAAGAACTCCTTTCTTTTTCATTTATACTCATGTGCCTGGCAAGCAACACTCATGGCCAAGCATAAATCCTTCTGAAAGTGCAGACACTCCATGAAGGTGAAGTGCCAGTCCCAGTACCTGTCTATGCACCCTGGGTGCAGATGCAGTTAATTTTCATTCCTTTGGAATCCGCAGTCTCTTTAAATATTAAAAAAACCACAAGCATTTGACAGAGGTATCACTCTCCCTACCTGCTGATTATACCACTGTCAAACAGATTGCTTTGGCTTTGGGGAAAACTGCAAATATGATTCTTATTAGACTTACCTAGCAGAAAGATCTACACTGTTGCTAACATTATTTCTTTCTCATACTTTTTAATTTTATTTTAAGCTGAACAAACCAGGCAGGAAAATATAATAAAAGTGAATGGGTTGGGAGCATGCTTTGAAAGGGAAGCAATTTCTGAAAAAACTGCAATGAAATTTCTGCAAGGCCTATGTACTTCTACTACAATCCATTTATTTTGCTACTGATTTTGATTGTTCATTCTTATCTGCAAGCTTCCTGAAAGCACAGCTGTGTGCAGTTACAGTCACCTCATCTACAGAGCAGCACGTGACTGAGGCACCTGAGACAACAGGGGAGTAACTTGGTAGGTTCTCCATGGGCAGGGAGCAGGATGGTCACTGCAAGAAGGGATCAAGACCACCAAAAACCTCCCACTGACTGCGCTGAGAACTGTATGAGGACTCTCTGTGGGAGAAAATGCAGCTTCCTTATGGGTGCAGATTGTAATTCACACATTCCACACAAAATAAGCCTCCAGACCACAGAAAGTCCTGGCCTTGAGAAGGATCTTTTTGTACATTACGCAGACATTAAAAAAATAACAAAGGCGCTATATAATGACTGTGGAGTTGGTGTACGAAATCTCTATATTGTACTGTCTGTACTGAATTTTACCTCTTATCTACACTATTTGTCCTTGATAAATTAGATTATAGAACAGATTGGAATGGTTTGCTGCAAATACCACCTGGTACTCCATTCAGAAACTTCTTGTTATCTTGTACTTGACCTCCAGATTTCATGGGTGTTTTTCTGCCGAAAGGGAATGAAATCAGAAATGCTTATCAGCATTCACACTTTGCTCTTCTACATCACTTCATTTCCAAAGACATCCCTGCTGACACAAAGATAACCCTTAATTCCAGGAAACCTGGATGGCAGAAATAGAACAGATCTTATTCAACAGAACATAAGAAGTTATAGGGAGATGCTGCTCTGGGGGAATTTCTCTTTTGGGGAAAATTTTATTGTAACATTCATGCTTGTCATTCCTCAGTTTAGCAGTACGTTCTGTGTAACAATGCCATCTTGTGCACACTTGCACACCAACACACAGGCAGACACACTCCAGCACAGTCAGTGCCTAGATTTATAGTCAGCCTCTTTGTCCATATGACCATTCGCAGGAAGATCTGTTCTGAAGAAAAGTTCGTTGGGGCTTTTTTTCTGGTTTATCTCTAAATGCTTTATCTAGTATAGTCAGGACAAATAGAAGACTAGAAAATTCAGTCTTTCTTTACACAGGTGGACTTGAAGATATGAAAGCTAAAGACTAGTGCCAAAATAAAATAATTTAATTTGTAGATCTTAGCATCTGAAAAGGAAAGAAAATATATGCCAGCATTTACTTCCTAATGGCTTTGGGCAGTTTGGCTCAGCTCCCTTCAGCAACCTTGAATGACACTGTTTGCTCTTAATGAGGAGTTTGAAGCTTAATTTTTTTCTTGCGAATGCATCACTGATGTCAAGAGCCATAATTCTGTGTACATCTATATTTGAAAATGTGGGGTTTGGCTTTGTTTTTTTTTAAGATATCTTGATGAGATGTTTGTAAACACCAAGCAGTGCATGTCCTTGCCCTAATCTTCATTGACATTCGACCATTTGCTTTGCTGTCTTACACAAGATGCATGTTGACATTAGGCTGCCATAAACAGTTGATGATTGTGGAATTAATGGGCCGGGAAGAGAAGGCCATGCTGTAAATTTAATCCTCGTTCTGGATTACAGGTTGATCAATGGTACTGCATCGTGGCTGCCCTATTGATATAGGAAGCTCAGGATTCAATTTAATACTTTTTTCAATATTGTGACTGGCACTTCTTTTTTTTAACAGGCTGGCACAGCTTTGCTTTCTCTATACTTTCTGATCAATTATATCTACTGCAGGATTAAGGTATGCCATTTGAAACAATTTAATGATTGAACTGAAAGGTTTTTATAGAAAAGCTTCTTTTGTTTTGAAAGGGAAATGAAGATATGATGTATCTTAGAACAAATTTTGCTGTACATAATAATGCCTCATAAACTTGCTATGGCTCTTTCTAGACATTAGAAAGAACTAAGGACTCTTTGTTGATGCCATTTAGTTTTTCACTGGCAACAGAGCTTAGGGTGTTAGGTGACAATAGCATCTGTTCCCTGAACCCAGAGGACAGTCTGTCCTAGCTGCTGCAGAAAAAGGCCTCCTTCTCCATGAGGCAGAAGGTACAGAGCATAATGTGCTTGCCCACACTGAAGCAGGTTTCTGTCTCTCAAACAATGCACAAAGGTATCTGTCTTATATCTACCAGGAGCTGTATTACATACTTCCATTTTTCCTTTGAAGACACTATTAAAAATCACCCTTTGTAAGGTCTTCTCTCATTAGTACACCTCAAGTTGCTCCCCAAGAAGATAAATACCAGGAAAGAGATTTTTCAGTGTGGTCAATTTCCCATGCATGAATGCACTTGCAGGGGTGCAGGAGAGCTCAAGGGGAAACTCACTGGAGCACAGTAGGGAGATTCTATGCATTCTTAGGGGTCTAGAAGCTTTTAGGTGCTTCTGGAAAAAGGCTGTCCAGCAATTAGTGATTTCCTGTGTGCATTTAGTCTTTGAACAATATTTCTGGGAAACAACTCAGCAGATTCCTCAGTTCTTGGGGTTTTTTCCAAAGTTCGAAAACAAAGCCGTATGTTTTCAAAAGTGAAACATGATTTTCAAAGGTACTGGCCTGTTTTAAATAGTTTATCATGTCTGGGCTTACAGAAGCAGGATGTTACTTGAAATGTATTAATTCACCAGGAATGTAGTATCTAAAGGCTAAAGGGTCCCAGCCTGCAGCCTATTTTCACCTCAAGATTGTCATTCACCACAGACTTGAAGAAAATATTCTGTTTTCACAAAGCTTTATCTTCTCTTGAGGAAAGATTCTCTGGTGTGCTTTATGATCTGCTTTCCCATTACCATTTGTGAGAGGAATAAATTAGTGGTACTGACTTGCAAATATTGATTGTAGCCCATGGAAAAGTAATCAGTTCTGATTGTATCACATTAGGAGGGCAGTTTATTGCACAAAATAGGTGAGCTGTGGTCATGGAAGGTGCATTGCTGGATGCATAAAATAGCACTAATGCATAGGGAAAAAATAGGGTTTTACACATGTGAATGCTGTTTTTAAAGAAATGTAAGAAACTTCAGCTTTGCAATAGCAGTTATTTTTCCCGTTAACATTTCATGCAGATTTCCTTCTGCTTATTAAACTTGCTGTTGCTGGACTGAAGCAGACTGGAGAGGATTTGCTCTCCTTGGCAGCTGCTGTGTACAGCTCATGCTTTCTCGGGGCCTGGCTCTCCTACAGATGCCCCAGAGCTGCAGTGGCTCCAGTGAGCGCCCTGCCAGTTCCTATTGGCACGAGGGGGAGCAGAGCCCAGCCATCAGCTCTGAACAGAGTGTGTCTGAGGGTAGAGATTGGTGTACCCTCCACCCAGCTGGTGCCAGTAGCACCTTCAGCCGGTGCCCAGCCCCACTTGACACGCTCAGCTGAGCATTTTCACCCCCATGGCTGGGATGTGGGATGGAACATGCGAAGCTTACTCCCTCCGGTATAAGGAAGCTGGCAGGAAAGCAGTGGCTGTGAGGTGCCAGCCACCTGGAGGAGCACAGCAACTGCACCTTGCTTTGAACGTGCAGGTACAAACCCTAAACAGGAAAACGTCTACTCTAACTTCCTCACATCCATATTAGATTTAAATTGCTGCTGTTTTTTGGCCCAATGACAAATCAGCTTTGAAGTAGTAGCCTGAATTCTTGGTTTGGATCCATTTTAAAAGCAAGATTTTAGCCTAAGAGGCTGGTAGTGACTCTTAAATGTATTCATTTTCAAACTCTTCCTTGGTCTAAACAAACCAGAGCAGAGAAGATACCAAAGGGAGTACTTACATTCTCAGACATTACCTGCATTTTTCCATCTTCGCGAATACAGATACAAAAAACATGATACAATGAAACAGGAAAGAACGGAGGGATCAATAAGGAGGCAGGGAAAGAGAAAAATGCATCAAAGATTTGTTAGAGAAGGATTCCTAAACAGACAGATGAGAACAACATGTTATTTCTGCCAAAATAGTGAAAAACAGATTGCAAAATAAATTAATAACAAAGGGCAGCATCTGGACAAAAGTGGCTGCATAAATTTCTGATTTATTCCAAGGAGAAATATGACAAAACCACAAAACTAAGTTGGAACATGTTATAATTTTAAGTTTCTCCTCCAGTGCTTATCAGCCTGATGAGCTGTTGTTTTCCTGCACACTGCTCAATAGTAGACAAAATAAACTGATGCGTGGATAAGATTAATCACAGTTTGTTAACCATGAACAAGTTTAATTAATTAAAAGGAAAGAAGCCATTCATAGATGGACACCCATCTCGAAAAAAATCTTGCTGTGTGATCTGGACAACCAGTCCAATCAGGAATCTGACTTTCACATTAGGCAAGATGGTGGAAATTATAATAAAGCATCAGTTCAGTAGACACAAGGGCGATGTTTGAAGTAAAGCAAAATCCTTTATGGAATGCAGCTTTAAATCAGAAATAACTTGAGTGGTGTGACCAAAGATGTTTTCGTTAGCATGGTTTATAATGCCTTGAAAAGGTCCCTTACTGAGTGCTTTTAAACACTCTATTTTCATGGAATTAAGTAAAGTTCATTAAGAATTTAGATAAGGGATTTAGATTGCTAGATTAAAAGTCTATGAAATGACAGTCATAATTTTTAGGCAAGGATAGAAATATATGAACAATTCTAAAAATGGAAGAGGTTGTCAATGGCACTGATGCTTTGGTCTGTGATGATCAGCAGATTAAGCAGTCCTAGAGTAAATAGTGAGATAGGATCATTTAGTACCGAGACAAAAACATCCAGGATAGTGAAAATGACTGCAGAGACTCATAATACTGAGAGGCTGGCGACCTCTAAGTAAAACAAAATAATTTTAAAAGAAACAGAAATTATACAGACAACGTGATGGACTCTAAATGGGCTATATTGTCTCAGAAAAAGGTTTTGAACTCAGTGTGGATGGGTCCTCAGTTTAAAGGAATAATAGTCACAATTAAGAAGCTGCCCAGAAGCCTCCAGAGGCTACACATCAGAAATAGTAGTCATTGCTCTAGTAGAATACATTGAAAAATAACATGAGCAGTTTTCACGGCCCTAAGTAGGCTATTTAATTTATAGAAAAAAAAAAATTCAGAATATCCCAAGTATTGTTGTCCCAAAACAAGTTCTTTCACCCAGTGTGCAAGAGGCCAATCCCCATACAGAGTTAGGGTACTTGATTTATTTACAGTTCTGCACAGAAAGGGGTGCTGGGTGCCAAATTCACAAACCCAGCACCACGACTATCAAAACTTTCCACTACTTATATATTTTAGCAAACAAAGGCATGAATGTTTCCTTGGCTACAAGTTACATACTTCTCTTAATAACTAGTATTCTATCTTCTATTGGGTAAATGATTCCCTCTCTTATGCTAATTAAGCTGCACGTTCAGTGTTCCTCTTGGGTTGGGTTGGCGGCTTTCTTGAGTCGGGACTCCACGAGGCAGTGGTTGTAATCTCCCCCTGCCTTTTGCCCAGCTGGAGCTGATGTCAGCACAGGTGCTGAGTTGGCTTTAATAGTTTCTTCCTTATCTAGGGTGTTCTGCCAAATGTCCTTGTGGCCCATAAGTTCTGCATTCTTTGTGTCCACTATTAGTGGTACATCCTTCTTCCCAAACTTTGGTAGCCTCCCCCGAGGTCTGAGGTCATCGAGGCATGTCAAGCCCTAAACCTTAACAAGGCAATTCTACCAACAAGTAATCTGTCTTCCAAACACCTGGATATCAGTATGTCCCAGCCTCTGAGCTGATGAAAAAACACCTTACACTGTATTACACCTGGTTAATAAGATCCTTCACCTGCAAAATACATCAAATTCCCCAGCACTGGTAATGTACTGACTTAGGAATCAGCCACTGCCTGTAAATAAACCATGCCAATGTTCATGTATAGAAACTACTGCACAACTCACAAAGCTAGCAATGCCATGTCTGTAAGCAAGTGTTAGATATTAACTGAATGTGGTAAAGAACAAAGCACTGATTCCAGAGCAGATGGACATTACATGGAATGTTTGATACTCACTGTATGTCATCCTAGAAAAATAAGAGCTTTGTTCAGGAAGGAATATTTCATGGAGAAAGATTATTAATACATTCTCAACAGAACAGAAACTTCCCATTTACATTCAAAATAAAAAAAATCAAAGCTGTTCTCAGGGGGAACAAAGTAAAAGAAAAAAAAAGCCTAAAAAACAAACAAAAACCCCACAAACAAGCAAACAAACAAAAATACCTAAAAAAAAATTAAACTGCTGCTGCCCCAACTTCCTTCTTTATTTCCATTTTCCCTGCAAAGGATTAAGCTTCTCCAGTTTGTTCTGAAGAAAATGCCACAGAAATCTTAATTTACAAAAAGCACAGAAAGATCACGCATGACAGCATCAGTTCTAATAGGGGCCTGGACTAAATGAGATTGCATTGATTAACATTGGAGAGGATACTGCTAAAATTCAGGGGCAGTGTCACTGAACTCTGAAAGGTTGTGCTAGTTTAAGGCAGTTCAACTCATTCCCTGTCATCAGAGAAAGTGAATACTAACTTATAATTAACAAGACTAAATAAGAATGCATATGTCAAAAATTGGAAATTAAATTAAAATAACTTGCTTATGTTGCACAGCTATTCCAGTGCCCACTTCCAAGAAGTGCTGCCAAAGATTAATTACACAAGAAACAGAACTGAGCATTAAGGAGCTGGAGGCTTTAGGATTGTATTAAGGTAAGCAGTGACCAGTGCTAAGGTTTCTCCTTTTCTCATCTTTTGAGAAAGTGTTTTAAGGGAGATAGACAGTTGTAGAAAGTACCAGACTTGATAGCTATATGCAAAAAAACCAACCTTTATCCACAGACACTATTCAGATGTTCTTTTTTGCTTCAGACTTAGGGCTCTGAGGCTCTTCTTTTTACCTGCCAATCCTTAATTTGACTAAATTGACAATTCATAACTACTTTTTCCTTGCTTTCATACTGAAGCTGGAATAAAACATGAAATGGTTATGTGCTTTCAGAAGTTTCTCCATCAAAGACATGAAATATCTCTGCCAATGAACAACAGTGTGCTGTTCCTTCTCATTACACTGGCATCTAAATTCCCTGAGGATAACTCAAGAAACAGGAGCCATCATAAATGTTCCAGTGTAAAGAACATTCTAGAAAATAACCGACTGGGTGTAACTAGTAAATAGGAAGAGAGTGTGTATTACATGGTAAATTAATCAAAAAGTTCACTAGAACTAAATCCTTGAAGTGTCTAGAATATTGATGAAATCACTGACTGGTTTTTGCTTCTTTGAAGAGACATGAGAGTTCTTCAGGGCTTAATCTGACACTGAGCTCCTCAATTTCCTGCTAAGTTTTTAATAACACTAGAAAATCACTTTCACTTCTGGATGATGAGCTGTGTAATATGGACACAAAGGCAGTGTGCTCAAAAAAAAAATATTTGGGAAATTCCTGTGGGGGCTGGTTGTTGATTGGTTTCTGTTCCCTAGTTTGGAAATGCAAGAAATTTTTTACTTCAGTTGGATTTAGACCAAAATCATTTTCTTCTTGACCTTTCTCTCAAAGTCTGCTTTCCACAACCTGCCTCTCTCAGATATACTAAGCAAGACTTTTTGGGTACTCAAAAAATGCTTTTCAAAATACAAGCTCCTGCCTTAGTTAGATGTAGAGATCAAACAATTGCTTCAGAAAGTTGCAAGGCAGAAATCAGCACTCCGTTCCTGAATGTGTCCTTCTCTATTATGAGCTTAAAAAATAGAAGGGACAATAACAGGATCAGGACCAGGACTGGGAAGTGGCACCAGAGTGCCTTTGTCAGCTACATTCAGTTAAGTCTGAATGCAGCAACGAACTTGCTCCTTTCACATTATTCTTGGAACCTGCAAATTACAAAACGCTGGAAAATGAAACAACCGAAGTGTCAGCAGATCACAAGTCATCTGATTTTCAGGACAAAAACTTGGAATGACCAGACGATGAGTGCAGAGACAACCCTATTCAAAAGTCTTGGTGAGGCTGTTCTGCTGTTCCTTGCCCCAGCATGGATCTACAGCAAACCTAATGAGATCACTGCCACACAGATGCAAAATCAAGTCATTCTGTTTTCATGGCATGAATCAGTAAAATCCGTTCAGAAAAGCAGCCCACCAGAATGTACAGTGGTACAACGGCTTAAACGAGAAAAAACCTGCTGATTTACCCAACTAGACTTTACAGTGCCAAGGCCTAAAATTTATGAGGCTGGCTCTAAAAAACAAGGAAAAAGACAACATCTGGCAGCTTCCCCAACAAACGTCTTGAGCAAATCACTCTTTCACAGTGCAAATTCAGAAGCATTAGGAACAGAGCATACACACATTCTTTGAACTCTCTTCAAGTCGGTCAGCCTTACCTTTGTTCTCAGCTGCTGATCTAAAATAACTTGTAATATTTTATATCATAAAGGGATTATTAACTACCCCAGCCACACTGTTTCTGAAAAACAAGACTCTGCTGTCCCTATCTCTTCTGCAAGGATAACAACAGCGCTCCAGCAAACAGAATGGTTTGAGCAGGAGAGCACAATTTTAAACAAATTCATGCTGCAGCAGATTTTAAACAAATTATTCTCTGCCACAGATGGATGAGAAATCATTTTACTGAACATAATTTATTTCACAAACTCAAGGATATAAGCAATTCTCTTCTACCTCTTCAGCTGTGGGGCTCATCTCTCTCTGGATAATGAGATATATAGATACAGTTTTTTATGAGGAAGAGATTTGATTAGAAATTAGAAAATGCATTCTTACCTGTGAATGTAACAGATATAGGATTCTGACCCTTAAGGTAGCGGACTAAAATCCAAAACTCAGTTTTTAAAGACTAGTGGTACAGATACATTACAATGCAGAATATTCGTCAGGTTTTGCTGTCGCTTAAGTCTGGGTAAAAAGAAAGACCTGACAGATACAGATCCCATTTTGCCGATGTCTTCTGCAGGCATTTGGTGGAAGAAAATATCTTTGTTGTGGGATAGAGGTGTGAGTATATCTGTTGTAAACTGAGGCCGAACCTGATAGTTTTCAATGAGCGCGTCTTCTGGTATATACAAAAAAAGACTTTTAAATTTTCTGTGTTAATGTTGCAATCTGTAATCCGACTACTTCACAAACAGGATAGTCCTGAGAGAAAAGAAGGATCACAAATACCTTAACTACTAGTTCTCCTGTCTATATTCGTCTTATTAGGAGGTCTTGAGAAGAAGGGAGCTCTGGAAAATTAATATATGCCATTAATGAACAGAAAAGTTACCCTGGAACAGGGGAAACCCTTCGACCTGTGGCAGCTGGGTCCTGCCACCTGCATGGAAAGAGTGGGAGAACCGTAGTTAAACATCTACTGTCTCTTTTAAACTTTTTTAAACTAAAATAGTGATTTGCATAAAAAAGAAAAAGGACAAGTGGCTTCTCACTATAAAGGGAAAATTATGTCCAGATAAGAGGATTCTTAACTCAGGCTACTCTTTTTAACGCAGAAAAACTGTCTGATTGAGTCACTAAGGTTTATATTCATACTGTTCAAGATGAAGATATTCCAGTTAGTTAGTCTGGGTGCTAAAAATCATGTTTTCTGACTTGCATTCTTCTTGAGGAACTCCATGCTGCCCTTCAAATTTCTAACCCACAGGAATGTGGACTTATGTCACTCTTCGGGGAAAGCTGAACACATAATTAATTATGTATTCCTCTTCCTTATGTGGCCTTAGACACAGTCTTTCTCTGCTCCCTTTACTGTATTTAGTACAGGAATACTAGTACTAAACTAATTTACAGGGAGATACAGGAGGAAAAAATGTTTTCATGACTGTGAGAGGTCTGATACTATACTAGGGAGTTTGGATTTTAGCTAGTAACACTTCATTTTGGAAACAATAGTGTTACTGAACTTTGCAGTGGAGGCTTTGGAGTGAAATCAGCATTTGTTTCTCCACTGCTGACTTAAACAGATCCTTTTCCTGCCTTGCCCTCGGTCGATCTCAGCAGAGACTTGTCATTGCTGTGACTTGATCTCACACATGAATCTGTCTTCACCCACAGCATCACTAGCAGTGCAATAGCAGCAGCAGAGAGCTCACAGACTGCTCAGCTCACCAGATGAGATGAGTAAACACTCCTGTGGTCAGGCAGAGCAGAACTTCATGCTGGTACAACTCCAGGCTGTTCCAAACCAGCTGCTTTTAAGCCATGCTTGGTACAGGCACATTTGCTATAGCCTGTCACAGAAGCTGAAGATTAGTAAAAGTCAAATTCCATGTTGATTTGCATCCTATGCAGTGCCACCAACAAGAATAAATTGTATTGCTTAATTTGAGTCACTGAACATAAGTAGAATGGACATTCTTTGGAAAGCATGGAAATGTGCTTTGTTCCCCTGCCACACTTTAATTGGCAATTTGTGATACAAGTCACAAGGATGGTGATGAATGTGATTCTTTCCCCATATTCAATTTTCTTAGCCAATAACTAGGGAAATAATAAACCAAATTCTACTTGAAGCTATACTTGGTGCTATCTCATTAGGTTGAATTATAGTAAAGAACAGGTTCCTGTAAAGCAGCCACTCTTCAAGCTAAAGGCACTAGAGTTTTAATTTTTTTTTCCCTCCAGGTGTATTTTGGAAGTAATTACTGCATCTCAGAAGTTTTGAAAACAAATGAACTATTAAATTCTGTTCTCATAATTTTTCCCCTCTTTTCTATTTTCCTAAATATAGCACAAAATCCCCTTTCATTTCCATTTTTTTTTCTCCCCATGCTCTCATTATGACTTTTCATTTCTTTTCCCCATTCTACCTTTCCTTCATCAATCCTGCCTTCACTGCTTCTCCCTTCAGATTCTGCTACCCCACCTGCTGTGCCATTGTAGCTTGTGCCATTTTGGATTCACCTTCTCAAAGGTGAGAAGGGAGGAATTCCCCAGTGTGGGTTCATTTCACCCAACTTCAGGTACTGAAGGGCTGAGGCTGTAGCTGATGATCCTTTTAGAAACTCATTTGTCACACACAGAAGAGAAATGAGCACTTGTAATGACTGATTTCTCCCATCATGAAAAGGACATCCAATGAATCGCCTTCTGCACAGTGGTACTACTCCTAGCTAATCTGTGGATAAATATAGCTGAGATGAACTCTCAAGCTGCCCAGGTTTGACACTGAGAAGGTCTTGTTGCTGTGCATGGCTCTAAGGAAAGAAAGAGAGACTGAAGCAGGTCTCTTGCTGACAGCTGATTGATTGCTGAGCACCAAACAATAACAGCAGTAAAATGGAAGATGACAGATGGGTCCGTTTAAAATTCCCCAAATTAAATCCAACTACAAAGGCATCTACTGCATTTACCTTCTACCTGTAATCAGGGAGAAAATGTCTAAAAGGAAGAAAATAGGAATTTAGCCACATTTATAACTATAGCTAGATTTGGAATACTCAGTTAACTCACTCAGATAGCAATAACTATGAAAGATGTTAGAAAGGTTCTGCATTTTAACCCTTTATACGGAACTGAAATTGGAGAAAAGTTGGAAAAAGAAGATTCAAAAGTCAGAGACACTGAATCCCTTAGAAGAGACTGGATTGTTGATAGCAACCACTGAGAGTTCTTCTGCAAAAAACTAGACCCCAAAGGTAGACTATTTGGCAAAGCAGTTCAGATCGGTGAATCAAAGACATGAACCCTGTTCCCATCAAGAATGACACTTGAGAAGGGTATATATGGAAAGCATAACAGAGTGTTCAAACCGCTACCGGAGCTGAGAGGGTGCAAAGTGCTTGTCCTCTGTCCTGGGTAGTACCGGGTAGCTGATATCAGATGGACACTTGGTATATGTTCAGTAAAGATTTTCTGAAGGGCACTTTAGAATATTTACAAAGGCAAAACCTTCAGGAGGTTATTTCTCTCCACCTTCCTTCCAAAGCTAAACAGATTGTAAATGTTTCTGAGCCAACTATTCTGCCAAACACTCTGGCAAAGTAGCCTGATATATCAAAACTGATCTTTCTTTCCCTTCTCCCCATGCACTCTTCCACCAGATCCTGAACAACAAAATGTCAAAAAGCAGCCTCTCTAGCTAACACCCAGCTTGAGGACACTACCCATAGTTTGATGGACATCGTATCTCAAACAAATTCTGTCTTGGAGCAATGGAACTGTTGCACTGAGTTTTTACTGGAGTTTTTACTACAAAGGGAGAACATAAAATAGGTTTTGTGAATCTGCAATCACAACAAGGCCTGAGACCCACCTGGAGTGCTGTATCTGGGTCTTCAGTCCCTGGCACAGGAAGAATATCAGCCTGTTGGAATGCGTCCAGAGGAGGCCACCAAGATGGTCAGAGGGATAGAGCACCTCTCCTATGAGGAAAGGCTGAGAAACAGCCTAGAAAGTTCAGCCTGGAAAAGAGAAGACTTAGGGGTGACCTAACTGCAGCCTTCCAGAACGCAAAGGGAGCCTACAAGGAAAATGAAGAGGGTCTCTGCACAAGAGCATGTAGTGACAGGACAAGGCGGAATGGCTTCAAACTGAAAGAGAGTAGGTTTAGATTAGATATTAGGAAAAAAATTCTTCACTGTGAGGGTGGTGAGGCACTGAAACAGGTTGTCCAGAGAAGCTGTGGATGCAGGATCTTTTGCATCTGTACAGTGAAAGACTTTGAAACACTTCTAAAATTAAAAGGGGGGAAAAGCAAAAGTAACCAGATTACAATTTCATTCATGGGTCAAATTCATTCTTGCCATTTCCCTAGCTTGTCCAGAATTCGCTGTGATCTGTAAAATTCTGAAGGAAATAAACCAAATTTCTATTTCACAGAGGCACCATACAAGTATGGAGTCTGGAAAAGAAAAAGCAAAATGCGAGCAGCAGAATTAGAAGTAGACAGCACAGCATGAAGGATATCCTTTATAACTTTTAGTAAATCACCTTCACAAGAGCCTTGCTCTTACCTGAAAGATCTGGGAACAAAACCAGATGTAGTAAATATTTTCATTTCTCAATCTTTTTGCATGCAGCTGGTTTAGAGGCTGTTGAAAAGCAGTCAGCTGAAGTATAGTCTAAGTGAGTTTTCTGCACTTGAATTTTTATTAAAAAGTGGGAAATAACATTAGTTTTAACATTTCCAAGGCTTCAACAGTAGCTGTGCAGGTGGTGGAAAATTAATTGACTGAAATTTAAAAAGTACAGAAAACTAGAGAAAGTTTTAAAGTCTCAGTTGGAACACGAAACAGTGGTCTAAACTACTTACCTGTAGAAGAGATTTTTGAGTATAGACCAGTGTCAGAAAAAACAAGATTCAAGATCTACTGGTTGCATCCGAGCAGAAGCGAATTGGTAATTATGGGCTATGATGGTAATTATTAATTGGATTCATTTACTTGGGGATCTAGGGATTACTTTAAGCTGTGTCCATCTGTCTTTGCAGATGTATTACAGACTGAAGAAGAGCTGGAGGCAGAAAGTATTGCTGACATTCTTCATCTTGCGCAAGTTAAAACTTGGAGGTCACTTGTCCTAACATTTCATGGGATCCTTAGAACAAGGTAAAGGTGGGAGGGGGTTACTCACTCTCTCTATATAGACACAGATGAACAAAACTTTCCAGTCTAACCAGCAGGTCACACTCTGCTCACTTCCCAAAGCTGCATAGTGCCTCTTTAAGAGTACTGCAGTTTTTTGCTTGCTCAAAAAGCCTAAGCATCACAGACTTAAGATGCTGGTTTTCTTCATCAATATTGGCTTTCATGACATCCAACACCATTCCCATCAGGTTCCCATCTCCTTTCTTCACAGCTTTTTTGGGGAGCTTCAAGAAAAGACAAAATTCAGCATAGACAAGGAAAAAATATGATAGAGTTAAAATCTTGCTGCAAGCACTTTCCACAGATTGGAAGCCTGACAGCTGCAATTAGACTGAAGGTCAGTGACATGCTTAATACTCCCTAGAGACCTATTTTTACCAGGCAGATGACAGTAGAGTTTCTGAGGTTTATCACATTAAACCTCAATTTTCATAAACACATCTAAATATAGAAATTAGATGAGCTAAAAATACAACAGAAACAAGGGTTATGAATGAAAGCAAAAGTGCTGCCAACAATTTACTTAGCTCTACAGCAATAGCTTGTTGCATAACACTGCCCTGAATGACTGACCTGTCTTGCTCTCTGAGGCATCAGTTCACTGAGAAATGTAGAATTTTCATACAGTTTTTCGGCTAAATGGTGAAAATGAGACTGAAGAATGTTAAAACCAGACAATTTTAATTTTTTCACATGGGCAAACCAATCCAAAGCTGCCTTACAGAACCAGAATAGAGAATATAGCAGGGCAGAGGGCTATGGGTTCACCTAAGTGAACAGGTCACACTGGCAAACATTTAGGAGAAACCCATTGGATGTGTACGTCAGCACTGCCGGTGGAATCAGTCCCTAGATCAAACAGTTTGGATTACAGAAGTAATATTTTCATGCATTTAGTATTAGTATTTTCAAGATGTGTTTATATGCTTCAATGATACAGAATTTAATGGTAGATCTATAAAGTTTGGTTTTTAATTTTTTAAATGTATGTAGCTTTTGAATTACGTGGCTGAACTACTTGCAAAATCCTGTAGTCATGAAGGCCAGTGTTTTGTATTTGTGGAGTGAAAATCACAGTAGATTTTACAGGAATTCGCATTCCCATAAAGCTCTGTAAAGAGCTTTGGGAACAGCTGTTCTGTGAAGCTGAGTTTTGGCTTTATATGCAAAACACGAGACAAATTTCACAGAGCTTTTTTACTCTGTGTTCTTTATGAAAGAGCACTTCACCTGACACAGGGTAAGAAACCGCTGACTTGCAAGTTCTAATAAATCTGCCTTTGCATCAATGACTTGTCCAACCCCTAAGAATAATAGATACTTACTCAGGATGGTGCTTTTAGGTGCTTTTTTACCTGCAGTAAGGTAAAGAAAAATTAAAATTATAAAACCTTGTAATTTACACTCCAAACAGATAATGATGCCTTATAGCCATGACAAACTAGCCTGTGAAATGACATGATTCAATCTAGGACAGCAACACCTGGATTAGATGCTGTGGGACTTTTTCTGAGGTGAGCCACTGACTCACTCCATGTTACTAGAGACGTTGCCTCTTAGCTGTGTTCTGGGTCATTATAAAGTGAAAGTACTGCCACTTATTTAATTTTTAGCTCTACAGAGGAGCAACAGATAGCAAAGTCTTTGTTAGAACTATTTTTCCACTTCATGTGGAAAATGTGTATGTGAATCATAAATGAAAAGACATGAAATATGAAATGGAGGAGTACAGGTTGGTTTGATCCAATAATAGTTTTGCACAAAGTGGGCTTACTTCCTTTCCCCAGATAGCCACCAAGAAGCGTCAGACTGGGAAGAGTCCATTGGCCAAGAGCTTCCCAAAGAAGAAGACTCCATTGGCCAGGAGGTGCCCAAATGGAACGGTAACCGACCATCTGTGCAGTCAAGCTGGGAAGATGACAGCGACAAAGAGCTCATGCAGGACAACTGGGAAAGCGTGGCTGCCCACAGCATCGAGGTCAAGCCCCTGCGGCGGNGGGAGCCACTGACCACAACTCCCTAGCTGCGTCCATCTGGCCAATTCCTCATGCCCCAAAAAGCCCACCCTCTAAAGCCAGGGCACTGCAGTATGGGGCTCAGGCTGTCATCCCTTGGTGGATTTGTGTCCAAAGCCTCACAGGGGGTCTGGGCACATCAGGGCAGTCAGAGACTGAAATGTTACGGTGGATGGCTTAAACATTGTTACGAAGGGGTTTTGCCCATAATGGCAGAACTGGATAAAGGAGCTGTGACCACCCAAGCCTGCTCCTACTTGACCTGACTGGAACTTTGCACTGTGAGTTAAGCCACCTAAGGGAACTTAAAAAACAAAGGTGACACTATTGTTCAGTTACCTGAGGTCTAGGGAGAAGTCAACAAGACTAAGAGAGAAGGATGTATCCACAAGAAAGCCAAACCCAGCAGCTGTCCTGAAAATCAGCTCGAGCTGGGTTCAGGCTGGGGGAGGCCATAGCCCAGAGGCTCATCTGCTGAGGCCAGCTTTGCACACACTGACCCCCAGCCAAGAAGGGAGGAAGGGAGTTTTCGGGGTATGGTGTAACCACTGCTCAGAGGCACTGAGCACATCCTCCCTCACACAAACTGGCTCAGCTGTAAAACCTCCCAATCTGGCACGGCCACATTCATGGAACATTCACAAGAGGGGCAGCTGAGGAGGTCTCATAAT
>VZTG01008435.1:21981-32524 GCA_013397845.1 Melanocharis versteri
ACGTCTGCCTTTAGGAAGTTGTGTTCCGTTCCATTGAGTCAATGTCTTCCTGTAGTACGTCGTGGTCAGGTTCACCAAGTCAATATTTGCCTGTAGCAGTTGTGGTCCACTCCAGTAGTAGGCTGTGGTCAGGTCCATCAAGCCGGTGTTTACCTGTAGTAATTATGGTTGAGTCCAGCAAGTCAATTTCTGTCTGTAGTAGGCTGTAGTTGGGTTCAACAAATCAAGGCCTGCTTGTAGTAGTCGTGGTCGGGTCCATCAAGCCAGTGTTCACCTGTGGTAGGTTGTGGTTGAGTTCCACAAGTCAATGTCTGCCTGTAGTAGGTCATGGTCAGGTCCTTTAAGTCTGTAGTAGTTGTGGTTGGGTTCCATCAAGTCAATGTCTGCCTGTAGTAGGTCATGGTCAGGTTCCACAAATCGATGTCTGCCTGTAGTAGGTTGTGGTTGGGTTCCACAAATCGATGTCTGCCTGTAGTAGGTTGTGGATGGGTCCATCAAGCCACTGTTTTCCTGCAGTAAATATGGTTGATTCCAACAAGTCAACGTTTGCCTGTAGTAGGTCGTGGCCAGGTCCAAGGAGTCAATGTCTGCCTGTGGTGGGTTGTGGTTGAGTCCATCAACTCAGTGTCTGCCTGTAGTAGTTATGGTCGGGTCCATCAAGCCAACGTTCACCTGTAGTAATTATGGTTGAGTCCAACAAATCAGCGTTTGCCTGCAGCAGGTTGTAGCTGGGTTCGACAGGTCAATGTTTGCCTGTAGTAGGCTGCAGTAGTCTGTAGTAGGTCATGGTCAGCTCCAACAAGTCAATGTCTGCCTGTAGTAATTATGGTTAGGTTGAGTACTACTAATTATGGTTACTAATTACAGCTGAGTCCATCAACTCAATGTCTGCCTGTAGTGGGTTGTGGTCAGGTCCAGCAAGTCAATGCCTGTAGTAATTATGGCTAGGTTGAGTACTGATAATTATGGTTAGTAATTACAGTTGAGTCCATCAACTCAATGTCTGCCTGCAGTAAGTCGTGGTCAGCTCCAACAAGTCAATTATGGTTAGTAATTACGGTTAGTAATTACGGTTAGTAATTATGGTTGAGCCCACCAACTCCATGTCTGCCTGCAGTAGGTCGTAGTTGTGTTCCACAACTCAGTTTTAACCTGTAGTAGGCCGTGGTCAGGCCCTGGTGCTTCCCAGGAGCCCCAAATCGCTGAAAATTCCACTCCGCTTTTTTTTCTGGCCAGGATGGGTTCAATGCTAAAATTTGAGATGTCCACAAGTGGTGGGACATCAGCATGGAACTGTGGATCTCCTGGATGAGGGATTGAGAGCTTCGACCTTCTCCTCCTTGCTTTCTGTGCTGGCCACTGGCCTGGAGAACGTTTCATCCCAACCCAAAGTTCTCGACACTTCTCCCGAGGCTTGGAAGCCTCCAGGTTTGAGGCCACAGGTTTTTATGGGCAGCTGCTGCTCATTTCCAGCATTTTTGGTTGAAATGGCTTTTCCCTCTCTATCATTCTGAGGGTAAAAATTGTATTTAGGGGGATTGAAACCCACCACTCCTAAAAGAGCAGCTCCCACACTGCTGTGTGCAGCACAGCTGTGGCCTCTTCTGGCCATTCCTGGTGGGTTTAGCTCCGATTATCCCAATGTTTTCATCCAACAGAGCTTCACCACAGTATTTTTTTTTTGCCGGACAGCACAAATCTGAGCATTTTAAATGAAAATGTTATCGAGGCAATGTCAATGCAGGGTAAAACCCACAGGCGTAGATGTGGTTTCTAAAACCATGTTTTACCCATGGAATAACCATGTTTTACCCATGGAAAAACCACATTTTACCCATGGAATATCTTGGAGCTGCAAATCTTTGCCCACCGCTTTTTATGGACAGATTCCACTGCAGTGCAACAGCGGCTCCTTGGAGACAAAACTGGTGCCCACAGAGGGAGAAGAGAATCCCTGCACTGCTGCTGGGCTGGTGGAGTCGCTCAGAGCCACCAAAAGCACAGCAGTGCCCTGAACTGCTTTTCATCTCCTTCCAGAAACGCACCTTCGACTGCACAAAACCTCCAGGCTCCCCGAAGGACTCTGCTGGGAGAGCCGAACCTGGAGTCTTCCGTGGTAATTTATCAATTTATCAATTTACCAACCTCTCGCAGTTCCCAGGTGAGAACTTCCCGAGGCGCTCTGGAGACACCACGTCCAGAACTTCTCTGTTCCCTCTAAGGCTGCTTTGAGGGTGAGAAGGACCAATGACCCCACAGCCGTCACCTCCAGCCTCATCCATTCTGGGATTACGGGGCCAGAGGGAAGCTCCTGGTGTTTCCAACGGGATGGATCCAACCCAGCAAGAGCCACCCCACAAAGCCATGGAATCACGGGATCGTTCGGGTTGGAAAAGCCCTTTAAGATCATCCAGTCCCACCATCCCCAAGGCCACCACGGAGCCATGTCCCCAAGTGCCACATGCACAGGGCTTTAAATCCCCCCAGGGATGGGGACTCCACCCCTGCCCTGGGCAAACCTTTGGCTGAAGAGATTTTTCCTGATGCTCCTTGAGTAACCTTCCAGATTCCACCCCTGAACCCCTTCCAGGGACTGAAAGCACATTTTCCTGATGATTCCAAAAATCGGCACGTTTTCCATGCAGGAAAACTGAATTTCCCCCAGCACCCCACTCCTAACAGATGGCAGAAAAATTCACCCATTTCCCACGTTGGGCTGGGCTTAGGAAAACAACCTGGGATCCGCAGGCACTGAGTCCTATTAGAAAAGCCACATTTTACATCTTGCTTCTTCCCAATCCAAGCTGTTCCCCACCAAAGCATCAAACTTGCTTTTTGCACTTCTTTCCTGCTCCTCTTTGTTTTTCCACACAGGACAATGTGGAATCCGCGTCTGATCTACGACTTCCGCGTGCACTTGAGAGACCCATTTCAGCTCTAGGTGTTAATGCACTTCTGTGACGTGAGGTGGCACCTGAATTTTAGAGCTTTTCTGTATTCTTTGAGCTCGAATCTGGAGTACAAATTATAAAACACGAGGGGAGCTTTACAGCCTTCAGTAAAATTGGAGTGAGAGATGAAACATTGCACAGAATTTCCTGAATAAATCTGAATGTTGACATCATACACACGCGTATTCAGTGCAGTGCTCTGGATGGAATTATTGAAATACCACCCTAAAAAATAAGGATCGAGGCCTTTGGGCTTCACCTGAGCGCGTGGGTTTCTCCTGGCTACGAGGCCCAGGTTCATTAGAGGACAGATTTAATTGCTACATCAGAGTTTGTGTGTTGATATTCGACATCTGACGTGCGAAAGTTCAGGGACGCCAATCAGGCACGGTGCAGATGCCACTCTGCAAAATGTTCTCAGACAGTCTCCATCTGTCAGATATGGTAATCCCTGCTCCCCATCAATAATTCACCTCCTTCACTCCATGTTTCCCGCATTTGAGTCGGAATTTTTAATGCCAGCCCCAGCAGAGGCTCCACCTTGGAGAGACGGCGTTGCCTGATCTGCATTCCCCGCTCATTCCTGCCCCGGAGCCTCTTGCCTTTGGCACTTCAAGAATCATCTCTCAGTTTATTTACTTTTTTTTTTTTTTTTTTTACTGCTCTCCTTTCGGGCCGTCTCATCTCACTCGGGGGTGGAAGTCAGAGGGTAATTATGGCAATCACACCGAAATGCAGCTCGGATGGATCACGCCTTTCCCGGGAAAGCTCCTGGGGAACACCGCGGGGGTGGCTGAGTCCCCCAAATAAGATTTTACTGCACGAGCTGGAGAGGGAGGAAAGGGGAGCAGGGGAGGGAGAAGATGTGGAGCTGTTCCTCCAATGGGTCAGAAAATGCTTGTCCCCAGCTGACTCCATGGAGCCCATGAAATCTTGGTTAGATCCCAAACTCTTCGCAGCCTTAAATCCATAAAGAGAATTAATAAAAAAACGACAGAAAGCAACTTTTTACACAGTCCAGAGATAGCGACAGGACAAAAAGAAGGTTTTAAACTAAAAGAGGTGAGATTTGGATTAGATTTTAGGAGGAAGGGGTTTTTGGTGAGGGTGGCGAGGCACCCTGGGATAGTGGGAGGTGTCCCTCCCCATGGCAGGGGATGGAACTGGTTGGGCTTTAGGGTCCCTTCCAGCCCAAACCATTCCATGATTCTGTGATCCCAGAGACAGGAGATGGCTGAATGTTGAGAGCATTCCGTGGCGTGAGGACAAATTCCCCCCATAATCATCAATCCTTCAGCACCAGTGACAAAGGGAAGCCCCCAGGTGCCCCCAGCAGCAGCAGCAGCAGCAGCCCCAGCTCTCAGCATTTGGAAGGTGGAAAATCCATTTTGGGACTTTCTTTGGCCAAAGAGAATAAACCCTGAAGATCAGAAGTGATAAGTGGGAATTTGACAGATCCCACCACTTGGAATGACCAGCACACCCCCAGGCACTGATCCTCAGCAGAAGGTGAAGGATGAAACTCCTGGCTGCAGAATGCAGCTGGTGGAAATCCTTATTTAGGATTATTTAGGATTATTTAGATCCACCAGCTGAACGTGTGCCTTTGCACCAGGACTCACCACTAGCCCTGAGCTGGTCCAAACCTCCAAACCAGACCAAAAGCCAATGAATTAAAGATCTTGGTGATTAAAGAGTAATTAACTGTGAAGGAAATGGAGGAATGTGTCTCAATCTGCCTAAATTCAAGCGTCCAGTGCAACCATTCACCACCACAGTCACCACTAACCCATGTCCCCAGATGCCACATCCACGTGGTTTTCAACTCTTCCAGAGACGGTGACTCCACCACTGCCCTGGGCAGCTGTGCTAGTGCTTTACAGCCCTTTCTGAGAGAAAAAATGCTCCTAAATCCAGTCTAAACCTCCTGTGAATGACTCAAAGAGCTGGAACGCCCTGTCCCTGCTGTTCCTGGACCCTCTCCTGGGATCCCTGCTCTGCCCTGCTGGTCATGGCTTGACCCTGTTGGCCCTCTCAGTTCTGCTACTCCTGTTCTTTCCTCAGTTTCCCTTTTCCCTCCTCTATCCCAACAGGAATTGGCCCTGGGTCATTCCTCTTCTCTTCTCTTCTCTTCTCTTCTCTTCTCTTCTCTTCTCTTCTCTTCTCTTCTCTTCTCTTCTCTTCTCTTCTCTTCTCTTCTCTTCTCTTCTCTTCTCTTCTCTTCTCTTCTCTTCTCTCCTCTCCTCTCCTCTCCTCTCCTCTCGCAAGCCCCAGGCCCAGACCTGGCCACGTCCTCACGTGTCCCTTTGTGTCCCCGCAGTGACATTTTCCTCCCTCCCACCCCTTCCAAGGGACACATTTCTGACTCCAGGGTGCAGCAGCAGGTTGGAAAGCTTCACCCCTGGCTCAGTCGAATTAAGAGCGAGCGAGCGGTGGCAGATTTGGCCGCAGAGCCCGGAGCAGTGACGAGCACTGACTCCGGCACCGTCAGCCACCCTGGGATCAGTAATTCCCGAGCTGATAACGGGCTCTGAGGCTCTGCAGGTCCTAATGAGATCCGACTGATGGGGCAGAGCAATCTGCTCCTCCAGGCCTCGCCCGTGCCCCTCCAGCTGCGGGGCTCGTGCTGGGAAGATGCCGCCTCCTGTGAAAAAGGCAGGAATTTTCCTAATTGCTTCCATTTGCAGGTGGGAGCCAGGCAATGGAGATGCATCTCCAGCTGGCAATCCGATATTTACCTTTCCTTCAGCTGCAGATAAATGCCTGGGATGGCTGCTCGTGACACGCTGATGGCTCTTCCTTTTATTTTTCTGTCATTTCTTTTTTTGTGTGCCTGTCACGCTGATTCCCTTCTTAAAAATCTGTCCTTTCCCTCAAAGCTGTTTGTTGGGAGTTTCATCAGAACCTCCCAGAACAGGATCCAGCACAGAGCCCACCTGAAAGCACGGCAGAAAAAAGCAGTTTCTGACCCAAACAGGAGATCCAAGGGAGAGCTCAGACACGGAGTTCACATTCCCGTACACTCCCAGTGGGATCTGTTCCCATGGGATGGCTCTGGATGTTTGCTCAAGCTCAGGCTGAGGGTTGGGCTCTTCTCCCAAGCAGACGAAACAAGAGCAAACAACCTCAAGTTGTGCCAGGGGAGGTTTAAGTTGGATATCAGGGAAAATTTCTTCCCCAGAAGGGTTTTCCAGCCTTGGTGGAGTCCCCATCCCTGGAGGGATTTCGAAGCCGTGTGGATGTGGCACTTGGGGACAGGGTCAGGGGTGGCCTTGGCAGTGACAGGTGAAGGATTGGACTCGATGACCTCAGAGGGCTTTTCCAACCCAAACGATTCCCTGATCCGCTGAAGCCCGTTCCTTGTGCTGGGAGGTGCCACTCTTTGCTACTCCAAGCGAAAAAAAACCCCTTTAATTAAGGAAAACCATCGGGATTCCCTCTTCTTCCTCACTTGGAGTTCCACTGGATCCCATTTCCATCCCTGCACGCTGCTGCCTCCGTGCCCCCAGCCCAACCCCTCGTGTGAGGCTCGATGGGATTCCCTGGAGCTGTGGAAGTGCAGGAATCAGGGGAAGGTCCTTGGATTGGACAGAGAGAAGAGGATTTGCTGGGATGTTCCTGTGGGAGTTCTGAAGCAAACAGATAAAGCTGCTCTCCGTGTGCACACGAAATCCTAATAAAGGATCCACCACACACACAGAGGCTTTACCTGCACCTAAAAACGAGCTTCCACACTCATCCTTGTATTTCTGTGGGACGAAAAACCTATCAGCATCTGGACACCACCTGGAACTGCAGTTTCGGCCTCCTGATCCAGACTTTAGGCCTGGTCTAAGACTCTGCAGCCTGGGGGGAGCCTGTGGGAAAAGCCCCGTGGCCTCTACCAGCCAAAACCTCTTCCCAACCAAACGTCTCCCGTGTTTCCTGTGGAAAATGAAGCGCAGGGAGAAACTGAAACCCCCTCCAAGTCTGGGAACCCAGCAGAACTCCCCGTCCCAGCCCCAGCCAACGAGGCCTGGGTGGGTTTCCCAAGGATCCAGAGCTGTGGGGAGCCCACCCCACCCCACTCCTGACTATGGATCGCCTGGCTTTGCTCCATATTTTTGCTGCCACAACCCGAATTCTGCGCAAATAAAACAAATATTGGTGAGTTCTCCATGGTTTCGCAGAACCACCAGGACCGACACCTCCAGGATGTGCTTCCAAACCCCAGCCCGAAAAAACCAGTGCCCACCTCACGTTCTACAGGCCTGGATAAACGAAATGATCCAGTTCCAGCTGGACAAGCAGAGTTTCCTGCACTCAGACCTTCTGTTAAAGCAACTCACAAGTAACTGGCCGGTGGCGAAGCGTCGTCACCGAGGCCAAAATCGCCAAAGGTGGAAAATAAGAAGAAAAACTTCCAGCAAGAAAAATCCCTTGCCTTTAATTACCATTAGCAATGCAGCATGACAGAGGGAGATAAACACACAGGCACCTACACAAATAAGGAGCTTGGGAACACAAAGTAATTACTTTGATTTTTTTTTTCCCCCCACCACCGACATTCAAAACTTATTAGTCTCCAGAAAGCACATATCAGCAAAAGACTGTCAGCTCGGGGATAAATGAGGGATTTGTTTGTAATTCATTTCCAGGAGAATATATCCTGATGGCTTTAAGGCAGAGGAGGAACGTGCTCTGGCCGAAACATTCTTAAAAATGTTTATTCCCACCTTCCTGAGCCGGTTCCCTGGAAGTGGGAATGACAGGTTTCTGCTGGCTGAGAAGTTCACCCCCATTGATTGTTCCTCTAACACGCCACGAACCGAGCGGGGAAAAGCCAATGGAGCCGCTCCGTTTTTCAGTCCGTTTCCAGTTTAGGAAAATTGAATTAATCTCTTCGCTCGGAGCAGCTCAGACGTCCCCGTCCAGGCGATGAAAATCATCGCAGGGGCCACGAAAAGCTCTCTCTTTAAAGGTCACAGAGCGGAGATTAAAAGCGCCTGCGGGAAGGGCTGAAAAGCCTGACCGAAATAAAACACCCAGTCAACACGGGAAAGGCTGGGCAGGACCGGAGCCTCCCAGAGCCTGAGGAGATTTTCAGATGCCTCCTTCTGGCACTTGGAGCGATTCCCACGGAGAGTGGATGCTCCGTGACTTCCCGCATCCAGCGTGTTCGGGTGGAGGCGCTGCTGTGTGGATTTGGCCCCTGATCCAGCGGTTTTGGGGCTGCTGCAGGGTGTAAAGCCTCAGGGGCCGTCCTGAGGAGGAATATTTGAGAGCAGCCCTGAGGAGAAGGACTGGGCACATCCGTGGAGAGGAGCAGGGTCTCCTCAGAGCAGAGCCACATCTCCCAAAACCTCCGAAATATTCCAAAATCTCCTCTCCATCCTGTGCTGAGGAGCTGGGAAGCTTCAGCAAAGGACTTGGTCAAGCCACAACTTCCAGGAGCTCATGAAGAGCTGGGAAAGCTGAAAGTTTGGGAAGCCTGGAGCAGGCTTTGCTGGGATGTTGGCTGAGAAGGCCAAAGGATCTGGGGAAGGGGCTGGAGCCCCAGAAGCAGCTGAAGGAGTTGGGAATGTTCATCCTGGAGAAAAGGAGGCTCAGGGGGATCTTGTGGCTCTGCACAACTCCCTGACAGGAGGGGGCAGCCGGGGGGGGATTTGGGATCTGCTCCCAGGGAACAGGGACAGGAGGAGAGGGAACGGCCTCAGGGAGCCTCAGGGTGGATATTGGGAAAAATTCCTTCATGGAAAGGGCTGTGCAGGGCAGGGGTGGAGCCCTCAACCCTGGAGGGATTTCAAATCCATGTGGATGTGGCACTTGGGGACATGGGCAGTGCTGGGAACAGTTGGAATCGATGGTCTTAGAGGGCTTTTCCAACCTAAACAATTCCACCATTCCACAGGTACTGAAAGCAGGGAGAGACCCCAGGAAGTGCTCTAGGGAGTTCTGGGAAGGCGCAAATTGGTGTCGTCCTAAAACTCCTGGCAGCTGCAGATTTAAGTGGGAATGAAATCCCTGGGTGGGCGATTTGCTCCAGGGGATTTCAATGATCCCAGAACTGTGTGGATCTTCGGGATGCAGGGGCAGCACCCGTCTGGGGAAGGGCCGTACAGGGACCCTCTGATCCCCCAAATCCCCCTGGGGAAGCAGAGGGAGGAAGGGGAGGAGGAGGAGGGCATCAAGCTGAGGGGGGGGGAGGTTTTAATCCTCCGCGATCGGGATTTTTGGTTAATGCAGCGAAACCGCTAATTACAGCTAATTAAACCTGCGCTGAGATCAAAGCTCAGCGGAAACTACAGGGGGGAGCAAACAAGGCGGAAAAGAAAGGGGAAAGAAAACGCGGGTTTTGTTGCAACCGGGTCCTTAATTGAAAACTAAAGCAGCTTTGTTAATTAAAAGCCGCGAGCCCAAACGAGGACATGCTCCAGACACACGAGCCCAGCCTGCGATGGAGGCAACACAACTTTCCCACGCTGTCAGCAAAGGGAGGCTTTTCCTCAAGATCCTGTTCTGTCCCTGGATCCCCTGGAGGGAAGGGACTTCCCGGGATCCAGACTGGGAAGATTTGGGGGATTTTTACCTTTTACACAACTCAGGCTGTAAACTGAGCGCATTAGAGTGCTCTGTTTACTCAGCTGACGTGGGTTTTGCTCAAACTGAGTGATTTAAAACACCCCGAATTTAGTCCTGGCTCGAGGGCAGCCCCAAGGAGAACATCTGAGATACTTCCCTGGCCCGCAGGCGGCAGGGGAGCCTCACAGGAGCTCTGCAGAGACACCTGACGCCGAACAAAGGGATCCAGGTCAGGATTTGCTGCACCTGATGCTCTCCCCACACAAATCGAGCTCAAGGATGGCTCTCAGAGAAGATTCCCTCCACCAGCTCCATCCTCTGGCAGCCTGGGCGCCCAGGCACAAGCACAGTATTTACCAGGAGTGAAATCGGACAGAGAAAGAAGATTTGGCGAGGAAGAAGTCTTTCAGAGCACGGGGATGTTTGAGTGCTTCCCTTTCCCTCGGCAGCTCCCAGCAGATGGCAGCAGGTCATTGCTGATTCCTGCTGCCTGGGACATCCTAGCGCAGCCGGGAACGGCAGAAATCTGGGGATAATCGAGAAAAAAGCTGCCCTGCCCGGCAGGAGAGGAGCCCCGGGTGCCGAGGATCCGGACCTGGCACCACAGCCCTGCTGCCCAGCGCAGCAGGGACGCGGAGTTTGATAAAAGCTCCAGCTCCAGGTGCATCCTCCATCCTCCATCCCATCCTCCCCTCCCACGGGATCGTGGAATCGTGGAATGCTTTGGGCGAGAAGGGATTTTGAGGATCACCCAGTGCCACCCCCTGCCATGGGCAGGGACATCTTCCACTGTCCCAGGATGCTCCAAGCCCTGTCCAACCTGGCCTCTTTGTAAAGATGGGTTTTGAGTAACGGGAGCGTTCCCCAGACCCAGTGAGGGGCTGGAGCGTGTCCAGGGAAGGGAACGGAGCTGGGAAGGGTCAGGAGAGGCTGAGGGAGCTGGGAAAGCGGCTCAGCCTGGAGCAAAGGAGGCTCAGGGGGACCTTGTGGCTCTGCACAAATCCCTGACAGGAGGGGACAGCCGGGGGGGG
>VZTG01008435.1:33284-46863 GCA_013397845.1 Melanocharis versteri
CACTGAAAAATCTCTCTGCCACCAAGCTTTCAGCGTCCACAGAGGATCCTCCCGCAGTCCACGATTTGGGATTCTGGATGGCCAAACCGGGAGCAGGTGGAGCTCTGAAGGCTTCTCCCCGCCCCGTCACCCCGGGGATCCACCAGCAGTGACAACGAGGTGCCACATCTGCTCCAGGGATGTGGCACAGCCGATACCCCCGGTAACGTCTCCAACAGCAGGAAAAGATTCCTGGTCCCTGCAGGAGGGGTGGCCGCAGGAACAACGGGAATGGCAGCGCGGGCAAAGCTCCGAGTGGCTGCCAGCTGTGGGGACACATCTGGATCCCTCTGCTGCCGCCACCGAGGCAGGGAGGACGCTGGGACCCAGGGACAATGACAGTGCTGCTCGGGAACCTGCACTGCCGAGGTCACGGTGACGCTCGTTAGAGAAAATGTTCCCGTTCCGTCCCCGCTCTCTCCGTTCCCTTTGCAACCACCTCAGTTTGCTCCCCAGAACGCTCAGTTTTAACGCTTGCGCGGCTCAGAAAACCGCTTTTTTTCCAGTGGTTTTTTTATTCAAGGGTAAGCCTGGAGCAGAATCCTCACCCCTTTGTGACTGCCTCTGGTGAAATCTTCATAAAATCCCGGGGAGTTTCGGGTGGGGATAGAGGGAGAGGAGGGAAGAAGGCACAAGGGAAAAGACCTGAATAGGAATTCGAATTTGAAGCTTTTATCCCTCTCATGGCATAAATCTAATTCTGGGTGTGAAACTTTGGAAATTTGGAGGTGTTTGGAAGTCACGGCCAGTGCCAGACTTCGTAGCACGTGCCTGGATATTCCACAGGGACAAAATCCTATTTTTCCTTAATAAAGCAGTGGAAGCCCCAACAACCTCCAGCATTTCTGCTGGCCTAAATACTGAACACACACAGGAGTGAAAAACCTATTAATATTTGCAGGAAATTTAGCAAATGCTACAAACCCTTTGTGACACCTCAGCAGTCAGAACCAGCCTGTCTCACCCTTTCTCCTGGTGGAAAAAACTCCTCACACCGCTTGGCAATTTAATTTTTTTTTTCAATGGGGACGTGCTCCAGCTCTGCTCTGTGATGCTCTGCCGAGACTTTCCCAGCCTCGAACTGAGAATCTTAAAGCAAAACTCATTTAAAACACATTTTCCCCTTGCCGTGGGAAGCAGCGAATGCTGCTGTTGTCACCTGCAGGTTACAGAGCTTTGCAAAAATGGGGAATAAACAGGAAGAGCCTCACCAGGACCAACAGGTGTTCCCTGGGTTTGCTGTGAATCCTCCACGGGATTTTGGCTTCAGATGAGAAAGGGCTTCCCCTTCCAGCTTCTCTGGTTGGGATTTCTGCTGCCTGAAGTCACTGAGCAGAGAGAAATGGGGGTGCCCAGTGCTTTCTGAGGCCTTTAAAAAGCCTTGGAGACCACGACAGAAGTGAAAAATAAAAGCAAAATTGAAAGCACAACGCTCAGGAAAACCTTGAAAAACTTTTGGTCCGTTCTTAACTGGTCTGGTCTTTCCTACGAAATTATTTCAAACAGGCTCACTTTCAGAAAAGGGACCTGTTCCAGAGTTCAGATTTAATGGATGGAGAGGGGCTGTGTGGAGAGTGAAGCACTGATTGTCAATAGTGGCTAATTGCTCCTTCAACCCTCGGTGTCACGGACACAGAAATATCCAGGCAGGGTTGGGAGTCTCCTGCCCCTCTCAGGATCCCCCAATTCCCTGGAGAAGGGAAGCAGGCAGGGAATTTATCCCAGGAGGTGCAGGGGGAAGGGAGAGCAGGGGAGTGAGGAGTTCTCCATCAGCTCTGCCGCTGCTCCTGTGTGTGAAAAAAAACCCACTTTATCTTGAAAAAAGCAAAACTGAGAGTTAACCAGAGCACAGAGCATTTACAGATCCCTGCCTGAGCCGTATCACAGAGGTACAAATCACTTTTATCCCAGCCTGATGTTGTTTTATGCTTTCTGGAGGGGAACTGTTATGTTTATTTAATAGTTTGAGTAAACCTGGCTACGTGGGGTCCCTGGGGTGACGTGAGAACCTTGCTCAGGTGATTGTGAATTCAGGTGAGCAGGTCAGGGCTGGGATGCACCAGAGCCTTGTTTATGTAAAAGGAGAATCCGGATAACAAACATTCGAACGCTCAGGAGCCACCTGAGCAACTAAAGAATCAAACAGACTCCTCAGAGCACGGAATTACGCCCCGAAAGAAAAGAGGGAAGTGATGCAGTCATGCAAGCAATGAGAGGAATGTTGCTGAATTGATTTGATGGGAAGAAATCTGCACGAAGCTGCTGTGGGAGGGTGGGGATCAGGCTCTTCCCCCAAAGAACAAGGGACAGGACACAAGGAAATGGCCTCAAGACGTGCCAGAAGAGGTTTAGGTCGGATAACAGAAAAATTTCTTCACCACCGGGTGGTGATTTAAGAAAGAAAAGATTGAATTTGGGGAGTTTATTCCTTGGAGAGTTTCTAACGGATCTTTCTCCC
The DNA here is from genome assembly GCA_013397845.1 of Melanocharis versteri. Lineage (NCBI taxonomy): Eukaryota > Metazoa > Chordata > Aves > Passeriformes > Melanocharitidae > Melanocharis > Melanocharis versteri. The sequence continues at coordinate 35,782 of VZTG01008435.1, forward strand.
TCCCCGTCCCGCAGGCCTCAGCATTCGCACCTTCCTCACGCCCACGCTGACCTGAAGAAATGAACTCAGTAATGATCAGTCCCCAGACGAGATCCCAGAAGAATCAGGCACTCAGTCACACTCCTCCTCATCCGTGGAGTCCAACTTCCCTCCTAATCCAGCCTCCAACAGCAGCGGCCAAGTGACGGCACCACGTTTTCCCGGTGTTTGCGGCGGGTCAGATCCAAGTCCCACACGAATCTCTCTCATTTGACCCCGTTCCTTCATTTCCGAGTCCCAGACCTTTCCTTTGGCCGTTCCTGGGCTCAGCTGTCCCCTCCTGACCCACGTGCTGCCACAGAGGATCAGCTGAGGAGCTCCCTGCAGCCAGCCCCGAGTCCAGGTGCCAAAAACCACTGCTCAGGGTTTGCCTGCACCCACCTGCTCGTCCCTCAATCCTCCTCGAGTGAATAAATCCCAAAATGTGGGGGAGGTTTGCAGGGGGTCTGTCACACCCAGGTTTGGGTTTATTTTGCTGTTCCTGCTATTTCAAGGTAACAGAACTTGGGGGAGATGTCCCTCCAAGCCAGCCTGGATCTGGTGACCCTGAGCCTTCGACAAACCCAAAGATTTCTCGCCTGGGAATAAATCCAAGTTTCATCCAGTTTAAGTTCTACCCACTGCCTTTGGAAGCTTTTCCCTGGCTGGGTTTTGGTCTTGGAGAAGCCCCGAGGAAGGAACAACTCCGGTGGGACCTCCCATCAACCTCAATTGATCCACGTTTGGACTCGATGACCTCGGAGATCTTTCCTAACCTGAGCAATCCCCCCGATTCTACGATCCCGCGTCCCTCCGAACGGTGTTCAACCACGGGAAAGCAAAAACTGCCACCACGCCTTGAACTCGACACCCGCCCGACCACCTGAGACCCCTGGAAGGAGCCACCTCTGCTCCTGTGGGCACCAGGAGAGGGACAAAGCCCGAGGTTTCTGCTCACCTGGCGAAGTCCAGGTCAGCCTCCCGGGACATGGTGATGTTGGTCAGGTTTTGCTGCAGGATGAAGATGTTCCTGCACATTTTCTTGATGCCCGACTCGCTGATGCGCTTGAAGTAGTGGGCGCCGTTGATGAGGATGCAGGAGATGAGGTGGCCCAAGCCTGCGAGGGGGAAGACTTTTAGTGCCAGTAGCTCATTGTAAAACCCCCAAATGAGCACCGTTAAATGGCGCGTGGGAGAGCGATCCAGGGATAATTGGATTTTACCCTCAGTATCTTTCTGGGGCGTTTGAGGGCTTTCCTCCATGTTCCCTTCTTTAGTAAAAAACACAAAACTGCCCCAAAACTCAGAGCTGTGTTATCACAGCCCCTGATTTATAACCGGGCTTTGCATAATGTCCTTCCCCTGTCTGGGCAGAGCAATGGATCACTGCAGCTCCTGTAAAACCACAGGATTTTAATCTGGTATCCAGGGTGGGGTTTTCCCTGTTTTCCCTGGTAAATTCAGTCTCTAGGAGCAGGAAGGAGCTGCGTGTCGATGCACAACCCCTCTCTGACCAGGCCTGGACTGTTTCCTGTGTCTGAAGGATGTCAGGACACAGCTGAGGGCTAAAGGACACAGCCACCCCCAAAATGATGCATCCGCTCGTGTCGCACTACAAACAGCAAAACCCCAGCCTGATTTACACTGCGCAGGTCTGGGCAAGCCCAGAGGCCAATTAAAAGCCAGAATTAAGGATTTATGTTCATGTACAGGCAGCCAGAGTGAGGTATCTGTAAATCCCAGACCTGGGCTTAAGAGGTGCCGGCGATTAACGACGACCATGAGAATTTAAGCTTCAACAGGATGTGAGTGGTGGCCGTGGCTCTGTGTGGAGTCACTTCCCTCTTCTCCAACAAACAGGGAATCACAGAATCCCAGAATGGTTTGGGTTGGAAAGAACTTTAAAACCCATGCAGTGCCACCCCTGTCATGGGCAGGGACACCTCCCACTGTCCCAGGCCTCTCCAAGCCCCATCCAGCCTGGCTTTGGACATTCCAGGGATCCAGGGGCAGCCCCAGCTTCTCTGGGAATTCCAGCCCAGCCAGGAATTCCTTCCCAATCTCCCATCCATCCCTGCCCTCTGGCAGTGGGAAGCCATTTCCTGTGTCCTGTCCCTCCAGGCCTTGTCCCCAGTCCCTCTCCAGCTTTCCTGGAACCCCTTTAGGCCCTGGAATGTTCTGGAAGCTCTCCCTGGATTCTTCCCTTCTCCTGGTGAACATTCCCAGCTCTCCCAGCCGGTCAAACCCCGCGTGGTTCTCACCCACCAACGTTGTGCGGGTGACGCCAGCACCTCGGCTTGCTTCCCCCCTGACGGGAATCCCGTGGGGCTTTGGGATGGGAACGGAAACCCCTCCATTAAGGAGGGACTGGGCAGCGCCTGACCTTCGAAGATGTACTGGAACTTGTGCTGCTGCAGGCTGGCGCTCATGGCCTCCTCGATGGCGCTGATGTCCTTGTTGAGCCGCACCACCAGCGGGTCGTAGTCCATGCTCTCCACGTTGGCCACGATGGCGTAATTCCCCTGCTTGGCCAGAGGGATCAGGTAGTGGAAGCAGTGAACCCTGCGAGGGAGAAACATCACCAGGCGATTTCACTCCAAAACCCCCGTTTCAAAACCTCTGCGGGATGCAAAGTGGTTTTTCCCCTTCCTCAAGCTGGTAAAAGAATAACTTTAGGAGATGGGTGGTGATGTCCGTGTTAAAGGCATCCTCCTCTTGGCGTTGTCCCATCTTCAGGGATGAATCCAACAGGCCCTTGATGACAGATCTGACCTCCAGCATCCCACTGGATTTTCCCAAGATTCCCCAACTTCCCATGAAATACCAGTCCTCCAACAAGAACTCCTCCCACGAAAACCTCATAAAAGTGATAACTGCCGGAACGAGTGAGCCAGGGGTCATGGAATGATCATTAAAATTCCAAGATTGTGCCTATTCCCAAGACTTTCACACTGTTGCAACTGTGTCCCATTCACCATCGTGCCCAACCCTCATCCCTCCATAGAAGGAGAAATTCCACGCAGTCAAATCCCAACATGCCCAACCCTCATCCCTCCATGGAAGGAGAAATTCCACGCAGTCAAATCCCAGCGTGCCCAACCCTCCATGGAAGGAGAAATTCCACGCAGTCAAATCCCAGCGTGCCCAACCCTCATCCCTCCATGGAAGGAGAAATTCCATGCAGTCAAATCCCCTCTTAGGGGTCTGCAAAAAAAACCCAAATTAAGTCGTTTCTCTCAAAACCAGAGAGGAAAGTGCTGTGTCCAGAAAATTCCATAGCACAGCTCCTTCTCCTTTTTGTTATTCCTGGGTTTCTCCCACGTTGCTCAGCGGGGACAGGGTTGGGTTGTGCTTCCACCAGGAGAGGTTCAGATTGGATTTGAGGGAAAATTCCTTCATGGAAAGGTTTGTCCAGCCCCAGCACAGCTGCCCAGGGCAGTGGTGGAGTCCCCATCCCTGGGAGGATTTAAAGCCCTGTGCATGTGGCACTTGGGGACATCGTCAGTGGTGGCCCTGGCAGGGCTGTTGGACCTCATGACCTTAAAGGTCTTTTCCAAGCTAAATGATTCCATGATTCTGAAATTCACCTGCCTGGGGAACGAATCAAAGCCTTGGGGAGAATCCCTGGTGTTTGGGGCGTAACTCAGGGTCAGCACATGGAGACAGGAAGTTCCCACCAGAGTGGCCCAAAGCTGTGACAGAGATGTCCTGGCTTCCACATTCCCTGGAAAACACCCTTGAGGTGGCCATCACAAGCAAATTTAGGGCAATTCCCAGAGTAAAAGCATCTTATATATAATTTTATATGTTATTTTAAATTATGAAAATCCTTTAACAGACATGAAGTAGTCTAAAATGTCATGGTTATTCCAAAAGTAGCTGCTTCCATTCCCAGGCTGGACGGGGCTTGGAGCAGCCTGGGATAGTGGAAGGTGTCCCTGCCTGTGGCCCTGGATGATCTTTAAGGTCCCTTCCAACCCAAACCTTCCCAGGATTGTAGGATGTGATTCCATGGAACGGTGAATGACCTGAGTGTGCCAAGTGTTTCCTTTTGGGAAGCAGACACAAATCCAAGGAGCAGCATCTCAGTGACCTTGGGATCATGTCCAGGGATTCTGGAGGAGGAGAAGACAACACCAACCTGCACCTGGAACGAGCAGGGGCTCTGGGGCAGGAGAAAATCGGGGGATAATTGTGTCAAATTCCCAAAATTCCTGGAGAATTCAAGCAGACAATTCCCAAATTCCTGGCTGTTTTGGCGTCTCCTCAGGCTGCACCTGCAGCAGCCAGAGGTGGGCGAAATGCCCAGGCTCTTCCCAAAAGTGCTCTGAGTGTCTCTTAAAGCACAAGGATTCTGTGGATGGATTCCCACCGTGCTGAGCACCTTGGAAATGGCACAGATCCAGGGAATGGGTGTAGGAACAGGCACCAGAAGGACTGGGATCGTTCTCTGTGGTTGGAAATGCAGAGTGGGGGATCCAGGGAGGCTCCCACCCCGCTGGGGTTTTCCTGTTGTCAGTGTTTCTCCTCAATCCCTTCCACCCTCTGGACACAGTGATGTGGTTTGGTGAATTCACAGCTCCGAACTCGGCTCCTGTTGGAAGCGCTGCAGGAGCTGGACGATGCCCTGCTCTAAAAATGTATCCCTAAATTCCATTTTAGGGGTTTTTGCTTAACCCACGTGTGATGAAAAAGCCACAGAGGCCAGAAACCCCTCCCACAAGCCCCGATGACCTCAGGCATCACCTCCTGTTACAGCCCAGCTGGAAAACCGCTCCATTTCCATATTTTCACCGCCTTTTCCTCCAATCCTTCCAAGCCCAGCAGGTGATGGACAGCAGGATGAAGGAATGCTGACAAGAATGAATGTGGATTTTTTTTTTCCAGAGCTCCACACTGACTCCAGCAGAGCACACGGGGCCACGACACGGCTCGGGATGTGTCACCCGAGAACAAACTGATGATCCATCAAATCTCTGACACTGCCCTTCTATCTGATGCCTCAGAGCAAAGGGAAGCACTGAAAATACACCTGGCCTAAACAATTCTCCAGGGAAAAACGTCTTCGCAGCCCTGGAGTGGGCAGCTGGCAGCCTGAAGAAAGGGGTTTGCTGCCTTTGATCTTTGCATGTGAAGGCAGAGACCTCATGAAATTATCCCTTGAAAAAAAATCCAGCTGGTTCCCCAGCTCCTGTTCCTGTTTGAAAAAGTAGGAGGAGAAGCTCCGATTTGCAATCCCCCCCAAAAACTGTGTAGACACCTGTTAGACCACGAAAACACCACTGCGTTATTTTGGAAGGACAAAGTCCCCCAAAATCGCATTTTTCCTGGTCTGTGATCCATAATAATGGAATCACAGAGTGGGTTTNTGGCTTGGAGGGACCTCAAGGATCACCTCATTCCACCCCCGCCACGTGCAGGGACACCTTCCACTGTCCCAGGCTGCTCCAAGCCCCGTCCAGCCTGGCCTTGGACACTTCCAGGGATCCAGGGGCAGCCCCAGCTTCTCTGGACAACCCCTGCTAGGATCTCACCACACCCACATTAAGGGATTTCATCCTAAATTCTCTCTCAGTTAGGATACAGACCTCCCCAGGAAATTCCACTTTTGGTGCCTCCATCCCACATTTGGCCACCCACGATTTGGTGATCCAGCATTTCTGGACGAACCTTTGATGCTGTCGTGGACAAGTTTATTCGTCTTCTCTGGACGTGATCTTCACCTGCAGCCTGCCAAGATCCCCCTCCCTCCCCAGATTCCGGGTTTTTACCTGACTTCCAAGTGCAGCACCAGCAGGCAGCGATCGGCCATCTCCTGGAAGGACCTGGCCAGCTCACTCAGGCTCTGCAGGATCTGCTCGGATGCAGGGAGGTGTTCCAGGCTGGCGTGGCTGTCCTGGCCTGGGGACATGGCTGGTGAGAGAAAAGAGTGGAGTTTGGGACATTCTCCATCCCATCCAGCTCCTGTGTGCTCCCATCCCAGCCCTGGGTGTTCCCCCCACCTCTAATTTAGGAGTGGATCAAGGAGCAAAGCGCTCCTGCAGTGGATTCAACTCCCGGGTGGATCTGAGGGGTTTCATCAAGCAGCAGGACACGTTTTCCTGGGGAAAAGATTGCTCTGGGGCGAGAATTCCTGTGGCTGCAGAATCCAGGAGCGTTTATCCTGCTGTGCTGGGAGGGAGGGAGGGAAGAGCTGCTGGGGAGCCAAGGCACGGCGCCCACAGGTGAGAGGGTCCCTTGTGGTCACCACAATGTCCCCACGAACCTCAGGTGAGTCTTCACCTGTCCCCACCCCTTCAGAGGAGCCTTCCTTTGGTTTTGTTCCTTAACCACAGCTCTTGGGCAGCGAAGAAATCAAACCTCAGGCAACACCCGGGATCGTTTCCTTCCCACTGAGACCTCCTTGGAAAACCTCCTGGGATTTTATCCCCGCCATGAGTGCAGGTCTAACTCCATAAATCCATCCCCCGTGGCAGTAAAAAGCAATTAAACCACAGGCAACACCCGTGAGCTGCTCATGGATCGTCTCCTTCCCACTGAGACCTCCTTGAAAAACCTCCTGGGATTTTATCCCAGCCACCAAAGCAGCTCCAACCCCGTAACTTCATCCCTTGTGTTGCACCCCTGAACCTCCTCCCTGCAGCCACAGGAGCTGCAGAGCAGCTCCGTAACCAGAGGAACCCTCTGTTATCCCACGTTCCACCCTCACCAGAGGAAGGGAATCCCAAACAGCGGAGTTAAAATCCTCGTTCGAGCAGCACTTTGGAGCTGCCATCCTGCCTGGGGTGATCAGAGCCTGCAATCAGGCTGCCCTGAAACACTTGAATTAAATAACGGGATTGCAAAGGGATCTCCTGCATCTCCAAGTCCCAGCCCCACAATCCCTGTGTCCCGTGGCCTCCAGCAGAGATTCCTGTGCCACATCCAAGATTTCTACCCTTGCTGGCTCCTTCAAAACACTCCTCTAACAGGGAAGGTAAAGTTTGGGATCGGATTTCCAGCCTAACCTCCTTCATTGATGTTTTGTGTTTGTTTCTTGACATGGCAACGTTGTTCTTTCCCTCATGGAGTTCTCCATCTCTTTGTTGAATCATGGAATCTTTTTCTCCAGGCTGAGCCCCTTTCCCAGCTCCCTCGGCTGCTCCAGACCCTTCCCAGATCCAACCCAACCCTGCACAGGAAGGATCTGTGCATTCTCAAGGAAATGCTGACAATCAGCTTCCATTTTGAGGGAAAAGCACTGATTTAAGGAAATGTGACTTTTGTGCAGCCACAGCCCCGCTTTGGCAGAGGAACTTTGGATTAAACGCTAAAGATAATCGGCCTAAAATTAAACCCACCCTCAGATCCAGCCCGGAGAGGTAAAAAAAAGCAAAGTGAGGAGATAAAAACCCTGAATTTCTTTTTGTGCAAAACAAACTGAAGTGGAGGTGAACAAATAAGAGAGAACTGTACAAACAAAGAAGCGTGGAAATCACAGAACGTGGAAGTAGATGGGTTTTGATGCCCAGAGAAGCTGTGGCTGCCCCTGGATCCCTGGAATGTCCAAGGCCAGGTTGGATGGGGCTTGGAGCAGCCTGGGATGGTGGAGAATGTCCCTGCCAGGGGGTGGAACGAGGTGGTCCTTGAGGTCCCTTCCAACCCAAACTATTCCATGAATTCACTCCATGAATTAACTCCATGAATTAACTCAACTCCACGGATTAACCTCCCTCAGCAGCTCCCGAGATCACAGCAAAATCCAAGGAGTCATTTTTAGAACCAAGGAACACTGAGAAATTCACAGCCTGGCAAATTCTGCTGGAAATAATGAACTGGCCTGGAGTGTGAAAGAGGAATAAAGAGGGAAATGAGAGGGACAATCCAGCCTGGGTGGGTGGGAATGACGAGGATTCCCCGTCCCTGAGACTCCTCCCAGCCTCTCTCTGCTCACTGAGCTCTGTCCCACAAAGAAATTTAAATTATCCGTGAGGGGGTGAGGGGCTGATTTACACAACCTTTAATTCCAAATAACAGAGGACTCTCAGGAGGCACCTGGGGAGAGCTTTTTGTCCTCCAGGTGACACTGGAGGGTGGCAGGACTTCACCTCAGGGTCAGGTCTAGGGAGAATTATCTGGTGACAGCAGAAAGCAGGAAACCCCACCTTTATTATGCATGAAAAAACATCATTTTTTAGCCCAAAATCCTACTTTTTGAGAAGATTTTCTCCTCCTTGCTGCAGGAATCATTTCTCTCTAGCACAGCCAGCTCTCTCTGGAGATGCCACCCTGGAAGTGCTGGAGATGGATGGAGCCATCACCCGAAAAGCAGGAGTCAGCTCCTTCCTGCTGCAGGGAGATGCTCGCACCATTTTTCTCCTCTCCACAACTCATCTGCAGCACTTTAAGTGAAGCTGTAATTATATTTGTCAGTGGAGACAAGGGGAGGAGGGAGACGGGCACAATCTGCTCCCTGTTTAAAGCACTGAAATCCTTCTCTGGCAGGGAGGAGGCTCAGGTGGGGGTTTTTTTTGGGGGGGATGAATCTGAATTTCTCCTGTGTATTTTCGCTTGTGGAGCTCAAAGGAAGCTTTTCAGAGCCCATCAATTTTCCTTTCTTCTCTGGACATCCAGAAGGGAAAATCCCATTCCTTTAAGTCTCACTCCAGACGGTTTTACTCCATCATCCTTGGCAGCGCGAAGCCAACAAATGAGCTGGAGCAGCAAAAAATAATCAGGGCCTAAATTATTAAAGGGCCTTGAGTAAAAAATGCCATTTGGAGCTGGCTGTGGAGTTGGGCACTTCTCTGGGCAAAGCCTGAGCCTTCCTGTGGGTGTGGACTCACCACACTCTGAAAAAGGGAGGGATCTCAGAGTGCTGAAACTCTGGAAAACAGGGGGAAAAAAATCTGGAATGCTGGAAAAACCACCCAGATATCCAATTCTTCTTCCCTTCCTCCTCGTTCCCAACCCATTTCCACCCAGCTGAACGTGAGCCCACCTGGCCACCACAACACCCTGGCCAACGTCCTGCTCCACTGGCCTTTATCATCCTGGAGCCTGCAGGGATCAATCTGCCTGAGGTGAATTTTCCATGCCTGAGGTGAATTTTCCGTGCTGCTGGATAGAACTCCCAATTTCGTTTGGGGTTTCTCCTCCCTGGCTGAAATCACAGCCGAGCCCTCTCCCTCTGAGGAAAAGAAACAGCAAAGTTCCTGGAAAAGTTCCAGCAAAGCAGAGGGAAATAAACCCAGCACAGGCGTTGTCGCCCATGGTTTCAGTCCCTCTGCAGTTCCACGGTGCCTCCTGACAGGTTGTGCCTGGTAAATCGATGGATGCAGATTTCCAGGCCTCTGGAATATCAAACAAAACCCCTGGAGCCACTCAGGTGTGAGCAGAGTGGCCACTGACAGATCCCAGTGGTTTAACAGCAAAATCGATCCAAGGAGACAAACTCTGCGAGCTGAACCTCAGAAAGGAGCTTCCACAACGCTCAGGGTTTGCCCAGCATTCCCGAATTTGCTTTCTGGGGGAAAGGAGAGGCTCACAGAGATATTTTACAGCTCTGCCGGGGGAGAATCCCTTTTCTTTGGGAAAGAGAAGCAGCAAGAAACTCCTGCTGAGTTTAAGGACCAGTTCACAGCTCCTTAAATTTGGATTTCTTCCTCCCTTCCTCTCCAGAAGAAGTAACCCCAAAAAACACAGGGAAAAGGGAATTTGTCACAGGGCAGGTGCCGGACGAAGCCTTTGGAAAGTCAGGGTTAACTCCTCTCTCTGCTGGAGACTTTCTGGGGATCTCAGGCACCACTTTCTCTTTCTGTGCTTGAGCTCCCAGCAGGTGAAACCTGGATAATGTGATTTTATCCCTCACTGCCATTCCAGCTGACTCAGTTCTCCACGCCTCCCGCTCCCACAGCTTTTAGCACCACGAGGAGACGATGCCACAAGGACACAAAATCGCTACTTAAACACCTTCAAAGAGGAGAATATCTGGTATTTAAAGGGAAAAGCTTTGGGTGAAGCTGGGCAAAAAAAGAGATGCTGTTATTTTTTAAAGGAGTAGGGTGTGAACATCACATCCAACATCAAGGACTTATTTCAGCAGGATTTCCGTCAGGAAACCCCTGATTTCTGCACCCAAACAGCATGAAAAAATTAATAATTTTTAAATATTTCACTTTTTAAAACCCACCTCTCTGTCAAGCTGTGGTCTGTCCCTCTGAGACACAGCTGAGCAAGGGAAAGGTGCTGCTGGTGAGCAAAACTTTGTGAGGGGACAGGAACGTCACCGAGGTGTCCATGCCCCACCAAAAGGTGACTCCAAGGTACAGAGCAGTCACTGCCCTCTCCTAAATTGGTCCATTTGGGGGTTCCAGCTTTCTAGGAAAGGACTGGAATGAGCCACAAATTGGAACTGGATTTGGATTCTCCCACAGTTCATGGGATTCTTTTCAGAGCTATGGGAACTCAGGGAGCCAAGCTGGATTTTGGGGTTGACACCTTCCCTGTGCTTCTCTGAGGTGTGAATGTTTGGGCCTCTTAGATGTGAACGAATACTTCAAATATTCACCCAGATATCGCTGCTTTTCACCTAAATTGATTTATTTTGTAGGGTTTAAATCCAGGGAAATAAAACCCTCAAAGGAATGATTTCTCCCAAGACTTCCAAGATCACGGAATGGAATCAAGAATGTTGGAAGGGAATTTTAAAGGTCTTTAGTCCAACCTTCGATATATCTGGCACCTCACATCTGGATTTGGGATGTCAGCTATCTAAATTGCCCAAATTCCCAGCACTTTACTGGGAATTCACCTTTTACTGGGATCAACGACAAAGGCACTCGCTGGTGCCAAAGGGACAAAGTGACACTTGCAGGACAAACAGAAGTAAAGAGGAAACTGAGCTCAGGGAGAACTGCTCATTAATAAATCTCCGAGCAAATTTCCACTAACGAGTCCTGTTTTCTAGGAGAAAAATCAGGGCTGTGTCAGAGGAAACTTAAGGAAAGGATTTCCCCTTGCAAATCTCGAGGTTCTGGCAGGGATTCAGAGGGAAGAACTGCAAGGGGCAAAAAAAAAAAAAAA